>APFE030821234.1:49020-64640 GCA_000404065.3 Pinus taeda | reverse complement strand
GGTACATGCCCCCCAAGCTTCATTGCATTCAACAAAGTGGATGGAATGAAGGTTCACTTTCGAGATCTTAGAAAGACTCGACTTGTATTTTACGAGATCTTAACCAAAAGACTCGATTTGGAAAGGGATGTGTTTCATTTTTGAATTAGGTTGACACAGTGAAAGAACTATACTCATAATCCTTGTTTCATTTTTTAACGAGCTTGACACAAGACCAGGAACTATGCTCGACCAGACCCAGCTTCATTTTTTAAGGAGCTTGACATAGGAAAGCGAACTATGCTCTGACCAGACCTAGTTTCATGTTTTAAGGAGCTTGACATAGGAAAGCGAACCATGCTCCGACCAGACCTAGTTTCATTTTTTAAGGAGCTTGACATAGGAAAGTGAACCATGCTCCGACCAAACCTAGTTTCATTTTTTAAGGAGCTTGACATAGGAAAGTGAACCATGCTCCGACCAAACCTAGTTTCATTTTTTAAATTGCTTAACATAGGAAAGAGAACTATGCTCCGACCAGACCTAGTTTAATTTTTTAAGGAGCTTGACATAGGAAAGTGAACTATGCTCCGACTAGACCTAGTTTCATTTTTTAAGGAGCTTGACATAGGAAAGGGAACTATGCTCCGAATGAACTTCATCAGGAAGTTGTTGCTTCCAAGAGTGCCACTCTCGGTGGAAGTATAACATCTTGGAAGTCAGGACCCAATGGCCCCAGGACACTATGCACGACAACAACATCACTGGATATAAGCACGGGATAAGTAGCCACGTAGTTGACCTGTGGTGGGGCAGAGACAACCGGTGGATAAAAACCAGGAGGGGATGAAAACTGCACAGGAGGCACCGGGGGACTAAAGAATGAGAATTGATCTATAGTCACGATTCTTTCGTCATGTGGAAAGCAAACCACACAGAAAAGTGAAGAGACAAGGGCCCCCATGGCATAAACATAATCACGGCCAAGGAGAAGACTGAAATCTAAAGCACCTTGGGTAACCAGTATGTCTATATAGACGGCTTTGCCTCCCAAAGTAATAGGAAACTTCGGAAGGATCCCTAATGGTTGACTGGTTCCTCCGTCAAACTCCATCAGATTCTATGTGACCAACACAAGCCGTGGAGAGCCCAAAACTTGCCAAGTCGTGGAAGGCATAAGACTGACAGATGCCCCCTCATCCAAGACAGTGCCAGGTACTGTTGTATCATAGGCATGTACTGTAATCTGGAAAGGCACATGGGATGGAAGGCGGAAAGCAGTCATGTGACTCCAATTGAAGAAAATGACTGAACTACTTGGTGGGGGAATCGTATGATTGCCCCCCTGCTCCGAAGAAGGACTCTCGGGATCAGCTGGGATAGGAGAGTCGTTTTCGGACTCAGGAGAATCTGATGAGACGAGAAGAACATGAGCATGACGCTCTTTTGAAACAGAGTGATCGACGGGTGGTGAACCCGAGTCGACACTCTTTTTGACCAATGGTTGGTCTGGAACAGGCTGAGCACAGCCAGGTTCGGAGAGAGGAGGATGGACAAGCGAAGGATCTAAATCAATCTCTTTGTCGACCGGGAGAGGATCTGAAGAGAGCCTCTGATAACCAACAGGGAGTTGGGGTGAAGAAGCTGTAAGACTTTCCAAGACAGCAAAAGCTTTATCCATGAGCGGACAAAGGTGAAGGAGATGGTTGGCTTCACATAGCCTACGGGGGAATCGAATCTTCCCGTTCTTCTTACCATAGCCAGTTGATAGGGTAACGTCACCATGAGCTCCACAGGGCGATGAGGGGCAGGCCGGATCATGAGACCATACTTCTAAGACCTTAGGAAGGCTAGGAAAATCAAGGAGAAGATGGTCTCCCTTGCACAATTTACAAGGAAACTTAACCGTCCGCGGAGGAGCAGAAGGAGTTCCGACCTGAGCTGTACTCGGGGTAGTAGCTGCACTTTTAGCCTCTCGCTTAGGCGACTTCTTCTTCTTCATATTCTTCTTCTTCTCCTTAGCCACCTGGTTACTTGAATCCAGACTTTCACCAGGCGAAGTAGAAGATGAAGATGTAGAAACATGCGAAGAAGGGGAGAGGTCCACCTTGGAATCAACATGATGTTGTTCGGGTGGAGGAACTAATTGACCAATAGTTGAAACATTAGGGACTACAGAGGTTGAGAACAACCAAACAAGCAACCCAATAGTTAATCCAGGAAGGGACAACGTTGCCATGTAAGGAGCACCAACATTCCCAAAAGGAGGAAAATGACCAGGATTCCCATCAGAGGGGATTTCTGGGTTGGTGAACTCTGGAAAAGTTGCCATCAAAAACGGAAAATCACACACGGGGCTGAAAAAAAGTCACGACACACAATCAAAGGTCAACAAACAAAATCTAACAGGGCGTGTGATCGCGGGCGAATAAATTTTAAGACACAAGGACATAACTTGACCTTTTAATCTTTAAAGAGTCGAGAAAAAGACAAAAAGATGACTCTAGTCGCCTTCGAATGTTTAATGAGCCCGAAGTGACAAATGCTCAGATGAGCCTTTTCTTTTAGGGAGTCCGAAAAGGATCAAAAGTTACTCCTCTGGAGAACTAGGAAAAAGGTTTACCAGACAATCTGTAAAACTGCATATACACCTTGGCAATCGTATGAAAACCAAGGACTTTCAGTACGGTAGTCAATCTTCCCAAATGTTGTGTTTGGTGCGTTACGGGTCGTAAGGTGGCAGAAACGGCTTCCTATGAATAAAGGATGATAACCTAGTGGGGTCTCCCCATATACTTGACGGTACGTGGGAGGACAAATCCGTACTAGACCACTATTGAGTCATAGAAGGAGGAATCACCCAACCTTGAGTGGAAACAAAAGTGACTAGGTTTAACGACGCCGGAGCACGTCTCTAGCCTAGACCTCTAAACAGTGTGCGTTATGTTCCAATGCGTTGTTAGATTTATTCAATTCGTTTTAAAGTTGATCTTGTATTAGGTTTCAATTTTCAAGCCTTACCGTATGTAATATCTCAAAAATTCCCTAAATGCAAACTATATGCCAAAATATGTCATTTCATTCGATGAATTCTAGTTACAAGAGGGTTGAGAGCTTTCACACAAACGAAATGATCACAAAACAAAAAAGAACCTCTCTAATGTAGCTAATGGAAAATTAACAAACTTTTCTTCAAGATCACTAATCACTAATCAATGAAAAGTTCTAATTCTCATTAACTAATGCAAAGCAAAAGAGATATTTTCTTTTATGTTGATGGCAAAATGCACTAAACAAACTTTGAGAAATGATGACAAACAAATTCTACTCAATACAAGGACATTCAGTTCCCTAAATCACAAAGAAAACCTCCAAAGAACGAGAAAAATCCCAAAGACACCAATGAGCCGTGTAATCTAGGCTCAAAGCGAGACAAAGTGGAATTCAAGTGAAAAACGAAGCAAGTCACCCAAATAACGCAATAAAACGATTTGCAACCACCAAACAAGTGCAAGAGAGTAATCATAGAGTCGACTGAACTACTAGAAGATCAAAACACCTGAGGAAGGCTCGACACACAAAGCCACTAGATGCCCTAGGGCTAGAAATGTGAAATCGATGGAAAAAGGAAAACACCTAAAGGTTAACGATCAAAGCCAGTCAAATCACACTCCAACACACTCAAGTAGTCTAAAAAAGGTACCCAGAACAAAAACCAAGCTCAGAGGGCTCACAGCCAAGCAAACTTCAAAAGTTCCCAGGCCTGGCGCGACTGTCAGGCTGCAACTAGCGCCTTTCAGGGGTTGGCGCAAGTTGTTAATGAGCAACTAGTGCCAACTGGCACAACTGTAACGCTATAAAAGAGCGCCAGCCGAGTTTGCTATGGAAAAATAAAAAACAAACAAGCCAAAGCTAGGCCAACAGTATCCAGGTACACCAAGGGGAAAGAAGCAACACAAGGACTCAACCCAGAAGGCTAACCAAGCAGGAGAAACCAAGAAACAACCAAGAAACAAGGCAAGTTCCAAGCTGTTCAGTTCGTAAACCATACTGGAGATGGACTGAAGTGGCATTGATCTACTTTGCTAATGTAGAGCAATAACATTTCGAAGGCTATCTGGCCGTACTTCAGGCTCCGTCTAAAGTTTACAAATCAAACAACAAGACAAAAAGCCAACTCCCCAATGGAGTCGCCAACTTGTTGTGGAGGTAAATCCCCTCTGTGGACAGAGGCGATCCCTACTAGCCCAAATGGGGTCTAGCAACAATCAAACAACGCTAACACACAGGTTCCTAATTGCAAATCAAAGGCCAATGATGAGGGCCTACCTGGATTTCAATACTAGTACTTGTAGGAGAGTCGACGCTCCTGTTCCTTTGCTTTGGCCAGTCACGATCCCAACGATTCCCATGAATGGACACCTACACATGCAAAGAACGACACAAACACGAGCATAAAATCCAACAGATGCAACTATATATCAGTCAGAAAGGATATAACTCAATCATCATTACAAAAGACAATAAGAGTGGAACCATAATGATAGTCGTCTATTATTGATAAACAAAGAAGAATACAACCATAGTTCTGACGTCAAATCCTCCTTTGGCTGGGTGATCAGCAGCACATGTCTTGCAAAGCTTGTTGGGAATGGGAACAAGCCTCTCTCTCCTTGGTTATTTGGACAAGAATCTCCTCACTTTAGATTTAGCCTTATGGGGATGAAGAAGGCTTCTTGCAGCATGAACTTAACAATTCTCAATCTTTGGAGCTTTGGAACCAGCTTGTCAAAGGAAAAAGGACAAGCTTTTATAGATAGAGGAGAAGGAGTTAGGATCATCCACAATATTCATGGGATTGGCTTTATCACTAAGAAGCTTCCATGAGAGGTGGCAAACTACTTCCCCTCTGTGGAGATTCGAAGCCAAACCAAACCAACTCAAGATAGATTCAGTTCAGGAGTGGGTTAAGAAGAACCTTCGGATGTTGGTTTGTTAAAAACACTACCCATTTGGCTAGCGCGAGTGCGACTTTGAGACAAAGCGCCAACTGGTGCGCCCTCTTTGGAGGATTTCCCCCATTGGCGCGAGTGCTGCACAGTGAAACCACGCCAATGGAAAAAGGGTTGTTTTTATGGGTTTTTAGTAGGAGATGTCTTCAGGGCAAATGAAGTTCATGCTCAGGGGAATGTAATGCAAGTGTTTGCAAGTGAAGCATGCAATGATGAATGCTGGTTCAAGGCCATGAATGAAGAACTTGAGTAGATTGAAAAGAATAACACTTGGGAATTGGTTCCTAGACCTAATGATAAGAATGTAATAGGGACCAAATGGATATTCAAAAACAAGTTGAATAATAATGGAGATGTTATTAGAAATAAGGCCAGACTTGTTTGTAAAGGGTATGCTCAACAAGAAGGTATAGACTTTGAAGAAAATTTTGCACCGGTTGCTAGACTTGAAGCCATAAGGATGTTCCTTGCTCTTTCTAGCTTTCAAAAGTTCAAAGTATATCAAATGGATGTGAAATTTGCCTTTCTAAATAGAGACTTAGAAGAAGAAGTGTATATTGAGCAACCAGATGGATTCATCCTTGGAAATGATCCAAAACTTGTATGCAGACTCAAAAAGGCTCTCTATGGTCTTAAACAAGCTCCAAGAGCTTGGTATTATCGTTTGGACAAATACCTCCATCAAAAAGGTTTTTCAAAAGGATCAGCAGATAGCAATCTATATATAAATATTGACAATGATAAATTACTAATACTTCTTGTGTATGTTGATGATATCATCTTTGGTAGTAATGAAGAAGCCATGAGTCAAGACTTTGCCTTGGGGATGCAGAAAGAATTTGAAATGTCCCTGCTTGGTGAGCTCACATATTTTCTTGATTTACAAGTCCAACAAAACAAAGACGGTATCTTTCTAGCACAAACCAAGTACCTTAAGCAGATCTTGAAGAAATATGGCATGGAGGATTCGAAACCAGTATGTACCCCTATGGTAACATGATGCAGCCTCAGCGCAAATGATGAATCAGCAACAGTACATCAACCAACCTATAGATCCATGATTGGTAGTCTGCTCTATCTGACAAGTACCTGACCAGACATCATGCATGCAGTGGGAATAGTTGGAAGATTCCAGGCTAATCCAAAAGAAGCACACCTTCAGGTAGTTAAAAGGATTTTCAAATATCTTCAAGGAACACAAAGCTATGGCTTATGGTATCCTAGAGATACAAATCTCACACTTCATGCATATACAGATGCAGATTGGGGAGGAAGCGTGGATGATAGAAAAAGCACTAGTGGTGGTGCATTCTTTATGGGGTCCAAATTAGTATCTTGGTTCAGCAAGAAACAAAGTTAAATTGCATTATCTACAACTGAAGCATAATATGTGGCTGTTGCATCTTGCTGCACACAACTCCTTTGGATGATGCAAACATTGCAAGACATTCAAATCACTTTTACTCCACCTATCTCCATTTTTTGTGATAATACAAGTGCAATCAGTATTTCAAAGAATCCAGTCATGCATTCAAAGACCAAGCACATACCTATCAAATATCATTTTCTCCGGGAACAAGTGCTTGAACAAAATGTCAAACTGGAGTATGTTCCCTCCAAGGAACAGGTTGCTGATATATTCACCAAATCACTGCCCAGGGAAACATTTGAATACCTCAGACAGAAGCTAGGATTAGTTGATGCATCATCTTGTTGTTGACACTTATCTGTTTCAGAGAAAAGTGGTTGTACACAAGTTTCATGAAGAGCATCTACGTACATACGCCTATTTTTGTGGATATAGTCGCATATATGTTGGTTTGAAGAAAAATAGTGGGCCAGACTTAGGATGAAAAGAGTCTGATATGGGTCTGACAGAGACCATCTGGCACAGGTTCAGGGGGAGAATATACTTCTAATAATGCATTGTTGTCATTATCTTAGAAGATCTTGGTACAACTTCACAATTGTTTTTGATTCAGGTAGAATAGGTGCAGAGGGAGATCATGGTTGCTGGTCTGGATGATGATTGACAAATGCTGCTATTGACTATCATAGTCTTGTCTCTATGTCATGTAATTCTTTTATTATCAAGGTCATGTAACAGCCTATTTTGGTTTCCCCACTATGCCTGGGATGGATGATGTAATGTTCTTGTTTTATCATGTATAAACTTTTTGTGTATCCCCACTTGGTTGGGTGGATGAGTGAATCCCCACTTGGTTGGGAGATGGATGTATGTATGAGTCTTTGGTGATAAGAAGGTCATTTAGGATGTATAGAGTCGTGTTCTTTCTTGTAGAACATCTTTTTGCACACCTTGCCTACAGTCAGGGGGGGCATGGACAACACAGCAGAGCAGAGATTTCAGCATGTACTCAGGGGGAGCATAACCCTTTGCCCTTGATGACAAAGGGGGAGAATGACTTTGAGTGACTTAGGGTTGCCATCAAGTCCAAAGGGGGAGATTGTTGGCATTATGACACAGGCTTGGCACTATGGCACATGTGTTGTCCTTGATGGCAACTCACTTAGATGACAGATCACAGTTCAGGCTCTCAAAATGAAGGAAAAAGAGATATATGCAGGTTCCACTTAACCAAGCCGCATATACACACGGGATCGCTAATCCAAAGGCACATATGTGTATGCATGCACTTTCACACAAGGAAAAGTGCTTACATGTGGGAAAACTTGGTTTTGGTCCATGTTTTTTGGTCCTTGGTATTTGGACTTATGGTTTTGGACCATGGTATCTCGTCTGAAGTGTTGAACCCAAGTATTTGGACCCAGGTATTGGTTCTAAGTGGTTTTGGACCATGGTATTGAGTAAGGCCTAAGACTATAAAAGGGGAAGGAGATCATTAGGCAAAGGCACTCAAGAATTGAATATCTTATGAAGAGCAAGATTTACAATACTGGTCATTGGGTTATGGTGCATAGCTGGATGTGAATCAAGGATGAACCTGAGCGCTAGAAGAAGGATAATTTCTATTGATGGGTCAAGATCTCAAGGCTTGAAGAGAAGTATCTTTGTGTGATTTTGATCTGTTATATTTGGTGCATGACTTGATCTATAAATCTGATGATCTGGGTATAACTGATGTCTGAATAATTGAAAAGGGTAAATTATCTTTTATAGATCTGTACGCAGGTTCAACATAGAAAAGGCGTGTATACAAGCTAGTTCGGTAATTCAAAACTGCATATACACAGGTTTGCCTTAATATAGCAGTGTATGCACACAGGTTCTACATGTTGAAGTAGTGTACATCTCATAAAATATGTTTTAGCTTCTTCTATTTATTGCTGCAGTGTTCTGGGTTCAGGATTGGTTTCTGGTTACTGTTACTATATTCTGGTTACAACATTAAGAGAAGTGAGTGTTTGATTCAATTTTTGGTTGGTGCAAAGGAGTTTTTTGATGCAGATATATTTGATGTTTGATTGATGTTATTGATGGATCTAGTCTGAAAATTTATGAAATGTGGTCCCTAGAAGAAAAGAGAAGGTTGTAGTCTTCTGTAGGTCAGCACCTACGTACTAGTACATTAGCTAGTACAAGAGCTAAGGGGTTTGTAGCTCCCTTCCAGGAGAAGCTGGAGAACAAGAGAAGGTTGTAGCCTTCTGCAGGTAGAAGCCTACATACTGGTATAAGACTGCACCAGTACAGAAATATTGTAAAAAGAAGTTTCTTTTTAAAAGAAGATAGAGACGAATCGCAGCAGGTGGTTTTCACCCACATTGGGTTTCCACCTTATATCTTGTGTTCATGTGTGTGATTGCATGTATTGTTTACTACACTTGATTACTGTTTTATGGTTCTAATACACATATTAAGATCAGCTAACTAAATTAGAAGTCTGCAAGATATACGCGGTTTTCTCTAAACACAGTTGCGTATATACGCAGTTTTAATTAACAGAAGTAGCGTATATAAATTTGTTTATGGAAATGAAAAATTGTTAAATTGATAATACTGATTCCCCCCCCCCCCCCCACCCCTCTTAGTATTATTTCCAACAACAGGACCCCCAGGAGATAACCAACCACCATAGGTTCCCAACCCCTAGGTTAACTTAGTTGTTCACTGACCTGGGCTCTCAGTCACTCCCATGATAAGGCGAGCCAACAACTGAGACCCTCCAGTTGCTCTCATGAGCCTACATCCAAGTGACTGTAGCCTTCTTCACTCAGTTTTGTCTCACTTTTTTAGGGCTAGGACCCAAGCCTCTGCCAGAACTTAATGAAACTCTTAGAGATAATAAATAAGAAGGAGAAAAGGCCTCTAAAGTAGAACTTGAACAAGGACCTAATCTGACTCATCCTAACCACATCAAGCATTTCGTCAAACACATCATGAACATGTAATGTACAGGTCATAATACACATCTGAACATAGGGGCCTCATACTTATCTGAGATTCGTCAAGAAGGTTTGATGCCCTCTCACAATAGTTGTATTATCATTTATTAGATCTTACATTCATTGAAAATTCATTTACTTAAAAAAACATGATGAGAGTCACAACTCAAGAATGTCATCGACCATGCTTATAACCAGCATATAACCAGAATAATAACAATGATAGAACAATCATCAAATCCGCATAATAACAAGCATAAATGTCCATGAAATGTAAGAAGAAATGAGTTATTATTAACATATGCAAAAGCCAACCAAGTCATGGGCTTCCATGTACCACCCGACCATAGATTGGGTTGAACCAAATCTTTCTTTCAGCCAATCACCCCCATGACATATTCCAAGCATGAATGTGGGACTCACGACATAACCAACTAGGGCTTCCTCGGGCTTTACCGTGTATTCTTCCATTACTGGTCAAAGGATTCCTAGGCCCAAAACCCTCATCTATACAACCAGGCTTTATTGTGTATACTGCCATTACTAGTCAAGGGATTCCTAGGCCCAACAAAAGAAACATACACTACAAGCTTTACCACAATCTTGCCATTACCGATCATTGAGGGATCACTAGGCCTAACAAGCATGGATTCATCTAGATCTATTCACCAATACCTTGAGGAATTTTCATGTATCCTCCCTCAGGCTTTGCCATGTATGTCGCCATTAACAGTCAAGGGAATCCTAGGCCTTTGGGAATTTTCCTGAGACCACCTCACCCAGTTCCAAAACCATCTGGCAATCCATCTCAACCAAATGAAAGAACCTCCATCACACCATGGCTATCCGGAAATGGCAAGGCAAGGTTGAAACCACTGTCACACTTGGAGAAACCCATGACAATGACAACAAGAGAACAAAATACATATATACATGTACCATGCATGCCAAAACTAGCAAGGAAACCATACATGCAACTCGATACCTACAAGTAATCTCGATATTTCGCTTGATCCAACTCTTCCTTGCTTGATCTTTTCTTCCCTTTGCTTCCTTGTCCTTCCTCTGCCTTCCTTTCTCCAATGCTAGCGTGCTCCAGGAATGCTCTAAGTGTGCAAGAGTATGAGAGAGAGAATAGAGAGTGAGCTCCAACCCAAAACTATCAAAAGGTTGTGAATTAATCCTCAGAAGCCTTTTATTAATGAGGCCTCTATTTTCTTCAATTTCCATTGTTTTCCTTCATTTTCCTCCTTACCTGAAACCTGTGACCTTTCACCTTCCTTTTCTCCTAATTTCCATTATTTCGTAAATAAAATTCCAATTAATGCCTCTTGTCTTGCCAAAGCCTTTACCATTTCCTTTTCTATTTTCCCCTTAGCCATAATAAACCAAATGAACACCCACTAGGATGCCTTACCCAACATTCAGCTTGGAATATGTGTCCTATGAACTTTTAACCTGAGGTTGTTCAGATATATTGGAATATCGACGGTATGGCTATATTGAAGTATCATCAATATGGTTATTTTAGCTTATCAAAATATTGGCAGTATGGTTATATTGGAGTATCAAAGGGGTGGCTATATCCGAGTATCAGTGGTATGACTATATTGACATATCAACCCTATCAGTTATACTTGCATATTAGCTATATTGAAACCATTAAGGTTTGGAGGTGTATTCAATAGAAAAATGTCAATATGTTGAGGCTCTAGTATGGTAGTTGGGTAGCACACATGGCCCAGTGTGGAAATGGCACATGGAAAAGGGGGGTGAATCTTCAAAGGCACATAACTTTGTTCCTAGAACTCAAAATGAGATGAAATTTGTAACATCGGAAAGCTCTCTACAAACATAAGGCAATGTCAATATCATAGTTGTGATTTGAGGTGATGGATGATGTAAGGGGAAATTTTGATAACCCCATCTTCAATATAAATCTTGAAGGTCAGGTCTAATTATGCCCCATGGCCCTAAGAAGACATTAGGAGTTGGGTGTGTTATAGAATGGTATTAGAGCCAAAGGTTTCAACACTAAAGCAAGATGGACCTTGGAAATCTAAGATTATTTGAGATGTAGTTAAAGATATCTTCAACAAAGACTTGGTAAAGCCAAAGGTTTCAACACTAGACCTAGAGTGTTAGAGATAGACCAACAGGGATAAATTTGGAGCTTTGATGTGGAGTGACATTAGAGTTGAGGTTCAATCCTAGATTTGAATGGACTTATGAAAAGTAAAGTCATCAAAAGTTGTGGTTCATAGACTATGCCTATATGTCCAAATATGCAACACAAGGATGAAAGTAGTATCAGAGTGGCTTACATAGGTACCAATATGCTACAGAGTGGTATCTACTATTTCTCCACTATAGAGTGGTAAAATCAAAGGCTTAACATTGGAATTGGATAGGTCAAGAAGATAGATTACAATAACAAAGTGTCAGAGTAATAAAACAAATGTTTCAAATCAAGGAGTACAATAGTAAGGACATACCACATGGAAGCAGGATCATTGGGTATAATAGAATAGTTGTATGGACACATACCTGTGATATGTACAAAATGCTTGGATACAAGAGTAACCAGTCTATATTAAGGGATTGAGGCAAGACTATTGAAGTTGCAACAAAAGAAGAGATTCATTGTAATGCTAATTTCCAAGGTTGTGAAAGAGGACGCAGTCAGGATGTTGACTAGACATCTCTTGAACATCTTAATGAATGATAACTACATAAGAACATGGTCAAGTGATACAACAATGGTTATGAGGGGGAATATCTCAACTTATCTCTTATTTTTTGAATTTATTTTCTTCAAATTTTGTCAAGGTTGTAATATAATGATAAATAAGAGAATAGGCATGATGAGATGGAAAGGGAATACATAGCTAAATCACATATGCACTGCTAGGCATGATGATAGAGAACTTTTAAATTCATACAAATATGCCATGGTACATGCAAATAATGATTGAACATACATGTGATATGCTTGTGGACTTAGAGTAGTCTACTATCATAAGATGATTATGATGACTAACCATTGGTGGATAACCATGCAACTGGAATAGATTGACTATAAGGATAGAAAATATGATGAGGATGTTTCATAGAGACTTGTGGGACAAGGGTAAGGATGCTAAAGTATTGATCAAGAGATTGGTGAAGATGAGTGTAAGAACCCTCCCTAAGACACCAGTTGATCAAGTAGCATCCAATAATTGCTAACATTGATGCACATATATTTTGGTCTACTTAAAATATTGAGATGGTATTAGGCAATAAGTCCCTTTATAAACGTTAATAACATCAATGATATGAATGCATGCATGGAAAATAAACAAAGAGTTGGCTTTACCTATGCTCAGGGTGATGTTGAATGGTAATTTGAATCCATGCCGCTTGTAATAAATGATTCCTTGCCAATTTTTGTTCTATGAAAGGGGAAACCATGTTGTACCTATGAGACATGTCAGTAAATGGATGTAAGTTCTCATAAGGTAGGTTATTTTCACATTTCATGAGTATATATGAATAACATGAAAGATACAGGTAGTGCATAAGAATGATAATGTGCATGATTTGATGTGCGTGATTGAGACATTGTTTGAATGCATGGTTGAATACTTAATGTAACTTCATGTTTAATATTTTTAATCTAAAGTGGATTAGTAAGCAGTTGAAAGGATTACAGTTGGTAATAACTTGTTACACTGAGACTACCTCAAGGCTATTAGATGCTACAACTAGGGGAAGTTACACGTTGATTAGGTCACATGTGAATAGAATTTCACAAACCTCTGACTAAGGAAGAAAAGTTACAAATGATGACATAACAACTAGAAAGATGGGTTGAATCCAAAGGAGATAACAAACTTGGTTGAATGCAATTGCTCAAGGGAAATAGAGCTAAGTTCCATGAAATCGAGCTATGAAAAGGAATAAAAAAGGGAGAACCCTTGAATTTCTTCCTACTGATATTTTGTTGACAATGAAAAGTATTGGAGTGTTGAAAAATATAAATGCCTAAGAATGCTTTCATAAGTGATATCAAAATGGATAATGATCTTCGAATACCCAATATTGAAACAAATTATATGGAAAAGAGTGCAATGGGGAGGGAACCCTTGGCTATTATAAGAAGAAGTTTGGTTGTTATTCCCTTCTTCTCAAAGATGAATAATGGTGAAGTACCTTCAGCTAGAGCGTTGATTTATTGTTGATATATGATAAATTATTGTTGAATGATTGTACATGTCAACATAATAAATTGGTTTTTGATTAGAAGTGTTGAAGTGCATGTTTAAGAATAAATTTTACTAACAACTTGTGTATAAGTAAACTAGTGCATCGAGAAATTTGTTGGAAATTTAACATTAAAGGGCCATGTGTTTGAATTAGGGTTTGATGCAAGGAAGTTCCTCTTACCATCGAAAGAGCCTTGAATAATTTTCAGTTGAGTAATGCATAGTAATGGAAGCCATAAAGTATGGCAATCAACCATACTCAAACAATAAGTAATTTGAAGGAATGGGTAAGCATCCCCTCAAGTTTAATTTGTACCTTTACCATTATGAATAAATGCACACGAGTTATGAATGCCCAAGAAGGGTATGGTTAAGGAAGAGAACTTCCAGTGCACATAAATTTGATAAAAAAATGTAGAAATTTATATGAGCTATCCTAATGGATAATAGTTAGATAGGTGGTTGGTGCATTTGCCAATCAAAGAGAATAATGGTGATATCTCAAACCTTGTATGTAAAAGAGAGAGTGATAATGAAAAAATCTCAACCTAGAGCAAACATGAACGATTGGCATGAAATTTAAGAGTGCCATAGGTTTTTATAAATAGTTGCAACATGATTTTGAATGAATTTTGTAGGGAAATGATGTTTCCTTTCAACTTTTCGGATATGCAGTTGAACATGATATAATGATTGACTATGTGATGGTTTTGAAAAAAATTAGTAATTGTTGTAAATGACATATTGAAAGGATATTACGACAGAGAAACTAACATTGTTTGGCTAAGTGTGAATGCATATTTATGGTAGCATTCCTTGAGAATGGCATGGGATGTAAGCCCATTATGCAAGTTGAAAATATTATCAGCTGCAAGGAGCTAAAAATTATGAGAAGAGTCTCTTAGTTGTGAGACTTAGCTTCTATATGAAGCAAGTTCAGAAAATTAAAAAAAAAAAAAAAAAATTGATTGAATATTTTATGATAAATCTCATGGAAATTGTATGCACGTGATACAAGTGAGTTGATCCGAGGATGATAGATAGTGAATGTAAAACAGTTGTCTAGTGGAATACTTGGAGGTATTCCATGTAATTCCTCCTTAAAGGGATATGATGTGTTCCCTAGTTGGAATAACTAAATAATGAGAAGCAAAGAGCCTAGGAACAAGGCCATTGAAGTGAAATTAGACCCTAGGACAAGATGATCTCAATCAAGTAGATCACCTAAAGAAGGGAATTTCCTGGACACTGAAATGGTGAGTATCATCCAAGAAGGGGAGACTTGTCACACATTCACCAAATTGGGAGTGTGAATGGGCATCTCCAATTGCAATTAGTGAGCTAAACTTATCACATGTGCAATCCTAATGAAACAAAGGATAACCATACATATTAGTATTGTGGTTAAATAAATACTTTATCCATATTTGTGAAATTCAAGAAAATGCTTATGCTTAGAAGAATATTTTAATACACTTGTTTGCTAACAAGTGTTGTAGGAATGAAAAAGGTTTGAAAGTAACTAGGTTGTGAAGAAGAAAATACCATTATTGTAGTTTAAAAGGAAAAAAACATGAAGAATGATGTTGATATGAAGGACAAAAGATTCTAGTGCATTTGAAAAGTAGAAACCCATAGATTGCCATAATGAATAAAAGGTACCTGAGATGTGTAGAAATTCCTTGTAGATTCAATCTGCAGATTGTAATATGCTAAAAAAATTGACTTGAATCTACTCTACTCATCAGCGGAAACAATAAATGATCAATGAAATCATGAAGCACAAAAGAGAAAGAATTCAATCAACATAACACAATAATTTTTTGGGGAAATCCATAGCTAAACCCATGATATCTGTATATTGCATTAATCAGAAAATATGAGAATATTACAATGCTTTGCTCAAACCCAAGCAACCTCTACACTATCTCTATCTATCTCACTACTTCCCAAACAAGCTCAAGCCAATACTTAGCCAATTTTGTTGCCTTCCAAGCTCCTATTTCCTTGCATAGTT
>APFE030821234.1:14557-48398 GCA_000404065.3 Pinus taeda | reverse complement strand
ATAAACTCAACCAGGGCTCCTATAAAGTAGGAGACACTCTACATGACTCAAGTTAGACCCTCAACTTGAATTAACTAAGCCAAATAAGTCAAATTAACTTAGTTAACTATTACAAGTTGTCATGAGATGTGGAATTACAATTTAATTCCTAATTTAATTCAAGGAAAAAATTAAATTAGGATATTCTTGTTGCATTTTCAACACTCCCTCTCAACAAGAAAGGGATTATCTGCTACCCTGATCCTGCCTCTCTGAAACTCGAATTTTCATCTTAACAATGCCTTTGTCAAAATATATGTATCCTTCTCCTTTGTAGGAATGTACTCCAACAACATGATTCTCCTCTACACACAATCTTGTTGATGGTGATACCAGATGTCGATATGATTGGATCAATCATGAAAAACTGGAGTCTTAGAGAGTTTGATACAACTCTAATTGTCACAGTTAATCAATGTAGGATCCATCTATTGACCAAATAAACCAACAAGGATCTTCCTCATCCAGATAGCCTCACTAGTTGTTTGACTAGCATCCATGTAATCTACTTCTACCGAACTGAGTTCAACTGATCTTTGCTTCATGTTGTACCAAGAAACTACTACTAACCCAATACTGAAGATTCCCCCCTGATGTGCTATTTTTGTCAGATGGGCTCTCTACCCAATCTGCATTTGTGAAGCCTTGAAGCTTCAATCCCTTTATTTGTCTATACCAAATACCAAACTGGGTGGTGCCTCTGAGGTATCTCAACACATGCTTGGTTGTCTTCCAATAGAGTTTGGTTGGATTAATCATGGCTTGAGTAAGTTGGTTAATTGCAAAACACATGTTCGGTCATGTGTTCACCAAATACATAAGTGAACCCACAAGTTGTCTATAAATAGTAGCCTCCACTACTTCACCTAAAGTAGAATCTTCCTTCCTCCAATTACCAACTAGAGGAGTCTCCATGGGTTTGTTTCTCTCCATGTGGAACTTCTTCAGTATCTTGTTGGCATACTGGCCCTAAGAGACAAATATTTCCTCATCTCCTTTCCATACTTCCATACCAAGAAAGTAATGCATGAGCCCCAGGTCCTTCATCTCGAATTCTCTTGCAATATCCTCTTTGCAAGATTTTATCATCTTCTCATCACCTATTACAATTAAATCATCGACATATAATACTATAGTCAACGATTTACCTTCAACCACAATATGGTAAAGGTTCGCATCTGCTTCACTTTTGGTGAAGCCCAACTTGGTGAAATAGTTTCCAATTCTAGTGTACCAAGCACGAGGTGCTTTTATTAGTCCATACAACACTCACTTGAGTCTGCACACATTTGACTCTCTGTTGAAGGTCTCAAAGCCTTTCAGTTGCTCAATATACACCTCTTCCTCAATCATGTTGTTGAGTAATGTTGTATTTACATCCATTTGATGTATCTTCCATCCCATATGCACTGACAGTGCTAAAATAGATCTGATTGAAGAGTACCTTGGTACTGGAGCATAGGTCTCTTTATAATCAATTCCCTCCACCTAAGAGAACCCTCTGGCCACAAATCTACTCTTGTGTTTCTCCACACTCCATCTGCATTTTTATTTACCTTGTAAAACCATTTAGAACTCAACATTGACTTGTCTGCTAGTCTTGGGACCACTTCCCAAACATTGTTTCCGATAATGGAGTCATACTCCTTAACCATGGAATCAACTCATACCAGTTTCTACACTGCATCCTTGAATGAGGATGGTTCAACCTCTACACTCTCGCTCATTAGAGCCATGTAACTAGTGTACTGATCTGGCAAACTCCTCTAACTGTGTTGTGGTGTGGGTTCTCCCACATTCTCTCGAGCATCATGCATCAATCTGTCAGCCTCTCTAGTGTGCTTCATTCCATCTCTGGAAGTCTCTACATGATTTGGTGCTTCCACTCTCTACTCCTCTACATGTGGCTTCTCCACATCATCCCAAGGTTCCTCCTTTGGAGCTAAAATCTCCTCATCTACATGTAATTGAAGCTCCCTCTCTAGGGAACATCTCATGGCCTTCTCTTTATCAAAATTCACATCTCTATGAACCATTTTCATCTTGTTGAATGGTAGGTACAACCAATAGTTGTGAGGTGTATCAGTGTACCCCACAAATATGCCCTACTCAACTATTGGCTCTAGATTTTTTTGTGCACCCTTGGTAACACAACAATAGATTGATGAACCAAAGATCTTGAAGTGTGCCACATCTAGTTTCTTACCTAAAAAAGCTTCTTTTGGTGTACTCATCCCAAGAATTCAATGAGGGCTTATGTTCTGCAAATAAATAGTTGTGTTGCATGCTTCAACTCACAAGTTCAACAATAGGCCTTGATCATGTAACATTTCCCGTTCCACTCCCACAATACTCTTGTTCTTCCTTTCATCCAACCCATTCTATTGTGGTTTATGAGGTGTTATTAAATCCCGTTGAATTCCTTCTGATGCACAAAAGTTCTTGAATCCATTCAACACATATTGTCCATCGTTATCGCTTTTGAGAGCTTTAACTTTCATTCCAGAATCTTTCTCGACAAGTGCTTTAAATTCACAAAATTTAGTGAACATCTAATATTTCTTCTACATTAAGAAAATCCAGTACTTACGAGAAAAAGCATCAACAAAAATTACATAATACATGTGCTTGGTTGTGGATGCTGTCAAGAACGGTCCACACACATTTGAGTGAACTCTATCAAGGATCGCTTGTGCTCGACTACCTTTATCATGAAAAGAAGCTTTGGTGTACTTCCCCATGTACACCCTTTGCATGTGTCTCTCTGCTCTAGTGCACCCTTGGGAAGTCTTGTAGAAATTTGTTGCATGATTTTCAAGGCTCTGTAGTGCAAGTGACCCAATCTTCTATGCAACAGCTCACTGATGTCTTGGCTCTACACCTTCTCTACTTTTGTGCTCAAAGAAGCACAGTCTTCTACATCCAATTTGTAGAGGTTCTTCACCTAGACCACGATCTACTTCACCTGTCCTGAGGCTATATGACAAAGGAAATCCTTTCCCTTGTTGAATATCACATTGTAGCCACAGTCATTCAACATGGCAACTGAAACCAAATTCTTATTCAAACCTGGAACATACATGACTTCTTTTAATGTGAGAGGAGTATAAGACTCCCTATGAAAGGTAATAGTATCTATGTTGGTTGCGCTATACTTCCCATCATCTCCCATCTCGATGTGCATCTCGAGGTCCTTCTCCTCCAAGTCACTGAAGGACTATTTATTGTCAGTCATATGGAATGAGGCTCTACTATCCAGGTACCACACACTACCCATCACTGATGTCACCATGCAAGCGATGAGGGTGAAATCCAACTCGAATTATGAATAAAGAGCTTCACTTGTCGTTCCTCCTAAGGCATTCTTATCGACCTTCTTGTGTGGACACTTAGTGGTATAGTAACCCAAATCATGACAGTAAAAACATTTAATCTTTGACATGTCCTTCTTGCCGCCCTAACTAGAATTTGATTTGGAATGGGATGACTTCCCCTTCCCTTTCATTTCCTTTCCAAATAAAGCACATTTTCCCTCATCATCATGCTTGGATGAGGATCCATCCTTAGCGTTCCGCTGAATCTCTTTTTGTACCAAGTCAAACCACAATCGCTCCCACTCTAGTAGCTTCTCCCTCCCATTAATTGAGTCCTGGTAGTTGTGCCAACTCTTGGGAAGTCCTAGAAGTGTTAGGCTCATGAGATCATCTTTAGCAACTATAACACTGAAACTCCAATCTCATCCTTACATTGGGTGAACTTGGTCAAGTACTTTGGTATTGTGTCACCCTTATCCATCTTGATGTTTCTAAGCTTGTCCTTTAGTGCTAGCTTCATGTGGTCAATGTTGTTTTGAAATAGGTATGCCAATGCCTTCCACATTGCAAATAGATTTTCCTTAGTGTGGAGGTTCAAGGCAATATGATCTTGAACTCCTTCTAGGATAATCCTTCTCGCCTTTTCCACTCACTTTATCCACTCTGCCAGATCCTAAGAATAAGTTGGCTTAGGAATATCTTTTTCTATGAATTCCTTAAGGTTGTTGTCTTCCAACACTGCCTCCATCATGTCCTTCCAAGTAATATAGTTCGAACTACCCTCAAGGGCATATTTGAGTCCCAATCCATAGAACAACATCCTGCTAGCTCTGAAGTATGATACTGCAAATTTGATTTCTCATGCAAAAGACAAACTCGTACTCTCCTCTTCTATAGTGGTTTTAGCTTTGATACCATGTAGAAGTTCCTTGTAGATTCAAACTGCAGATTGTAATATGCTAAAACAATTGACTTGAATCTACTCTAGTCATCGGTGGAAATAATAACATCGATGAAATCACGAAGCATAAAAGAGAAGAATTCAATCACACATACCAAAATAATTTTCTTTGGAAATCCACAACTAAAAACCCCTGCTATCTATATATTTCATTAATCAAAAAATATGAGAAGATTACAATGCTTTTCTCAAACGAGAGGAACCTCTGTAGTATATTTATCTATCTCACTACTTCCTAGACAAGCTCAAGCCAATACTTATCCAATTCTACTACCTTCCAAGCTCCTATTTACTTGCACAGTTTCCTATGGAATTAACCCATATTTAATTAGGAAATTCCACAAATATGAATTGTGCAATCCTGATAGGCCTTCCTCTGATTGCATGCACCACATGTACAATTCAAATGATTATACAACTGATAGTACATTGTCCCTGAACTCTAATCTCAATTTGGTCTTTCTCTGATCTAGCATGCATGAGTTAATTATGAGTTAATCTTCAATTTACTAGTTGATCAATGGTAGTTACACCCCACTACTGCAGGTTACACCCCACTACTGGATCTCTCGCTAATTCCTCCATTAGTTGGAACTAGTTTAACTGAATTTAACTCAGTTAAACTAAATTAAATAATTAAAACTCAAAATAAACTCAACGAGGGCTCCTATAAATTAGGATACACTATACATGACTCAATTTAGACCCTTAACTCGAATTAACAAAGCCAACTAAGTAAAATTAACTTAGTTAACTATTATAAGTTGTCATGAGATGTGGAATTACAATTTAATTCCTAATTTAATTCAAGGGAAAGATTAAATTAGGATTTTCTTGTTGCATTTTCAACAAGATGGTGTAATGCTACTAACGATGACACTTAAGTTGGTGTGAACACCAATGATGGTGTTCCTTAAGGGGGTGGGGATTGTAAGGTCCCTTTTTTAATCCCCATATTTTGTAGATGTAATTAAAAGATGATAATGTTGGAGGGCCAACATGGATGTCTTGACAATATTATTTGATGTAAATATCCTATTTAAGTAAATCATAAATTTCAAAAGTTAAAGAAAGGGATAAGTTGATATGGATCCCAATGTTTGAAAGGATAGCTTGCTTGAGGAAGCTTGTGAGGGAGATCAGGAAGTTTCTTATTTTCCCTAAATTTAATGATTTTAACCCCTAATGTTTAGGTTGAACTACCCAAATTCCCAAGCAGTTATCAAGGAGATGGGGAAGGACGTATGTGACTACCACAAGCATGGGATGTGTACTTTGTGGTAGTAGCTATTTGACTCTATAACCCAGGGAGGGACCTCAAACCTCTCATACACAAAGAGATGTTGAGAAGACAAGTTCAAATAGATATTGTGATGATACCAAAAAGTGGTGATGACGTGTGAGTGCGAATCGAGGAACCCATGGGGTGCACCTATGGCTGGTGATTCCTGAACCCACTATGAACTAGTGACCTATGAACTCTTTGTATGTATTCTGTGCATGAAAATCACTTGAAATATGGGGGATCACCAAGGGAACCATAGGAAATGGTGAAGGGGTCTCACTTTGTGTTGTGTAGGCCCCTATTGGCCTTACTTTTTTATGTGAATACCTAGTTGTGTTAGTTGAGGAAACTAGTGAGGAACCCTCAACCTAAGTCAAGTAACCTAAGAAGAAGTCTATTGTTTGGTTTTTTTGTGCACGAAAAGCAATGAGAAGAGGAAAGATTGTTGAGGAAACCATAAAAAGTGGTGAAGGGGTCTCCCTTTGTGTTGTTCGGACCTTATTGGCCATACTTTGTTGTTTGAATAACCCAAACTCAATGCTTGGGAGGAAACATTTATATTTCATGTTTGCTATTTTTTTTAAGTAAAGGAGAATGGTCTTCATACTCTATACCCTGAATTGAACCCTTGGTTGAAATTCCTTGAGAGAAGCATCCTTCAAATATTGGATCCAGCTTAGGGGTGGTCAAATGAAAAAAAATTGTATTATAGTTGTGCCTATGATTGGCTAGAGATTCATTATCCCATATTCAATTTCAAGCAAATTTAAGTGGACCAAATAAGTGTATTTTCTTTCCTCCTTGTTATGAAGAATCTACTAATGCGGACAAAAGTATCTTCCTTAGGCCTAGTGGACTGACCTAGAACAACAGAAAGACAAAGGGACTAATTTTTCCTTAAAGTAAATAGATAATGGAATGAAGCTTACCTAGAATTTGTCGTATGCTTCACTCCTTCCTTGGCTTGAATGCTCCAATCCTAGCTCCAATACTATTATTAGAACATGCACAGTCAGATAACACAAGCCAATGATCCACAAAATCTATGCAGAATCATCTAATCACTTTATTCAATAGGTCAAAATGGTATTGAAATATATGAAACCATAACATCATATATAGGAAAACAAAGAATTCTTTGCATTAATAAAAATGGAGTGAGTTACAACCAAAAATAGGTGTTGATCCTGTAAAATAGCTCCTCCAAGTTGACTTACCCTTTCCTTATCATAAAGTGTACCTCTAATCACCCTAATGCATGGAAAGATATCTCTCACATCAACAACATAATGGTAGAATCACTCTCCAAAATTCAACCCCTTGCTTATGGATGGCAATAAATATATAGATGAAGGAGGTAGTTCATAAATTCTTATCATTTTACCAATCTAGGCTTGAGATCCACTCTTGATGAGAGGATGAGCTCAAGGGATAAGGGATGAAAAATCCAAGGTATGATAGGATACGACTTGAGACGTTTATCTGACGTAAATAGTTACAACATATCCTAGAAGCTTCTGGAAGAGGAAGCTTCAAGATTCTTTCTCTTTTTCTAAAATTTCTAGAATCACTGTAACCCCAACATTGAGCAACCTGTTGGTGATTAACATATGTGAAAATTAGGGCAACGTTGGTCAGTAAGAGACCAAGGTGCGTTGGTCCTTAAAATGACTGAAACAAGGTGCTTTCAGGCAGAAAATCTAGGTTTAGAATGAGTCATGCTTAGGGATTTGTGCAAGGATTATTAAAAGGAGGTCAAAGGATGTTGATTGATCCAGTTGAAGTTCTATTGACTAGATGTGACAAAATGGCCTATAACACTTGTGAATGAAATGTTAATGTTATTCAATGCTTCATGTTTAAATACTATGTTGGTATTATGTATATTTATGTTATGGTAGGCTAAAAGTTGTTGTAAGATTATGTTGAATAAGTATTAATCATATTGAGCTTAGTATTATTCATAACTTTCTTGAATGTTGATATGCATTCTTTTAAGTGTATGAATGTTGTATCTAAATGGAATCCTTTAAAATATATATAGATATTCAATAAACCCATGTTGATATAGTGCAAACTATCAATAGAAGTACAAAATTTCATGAAGGAATAGGTATATCATCCATAACATGAGGCCAAAGTCCAAAACCAAGAGTTGGAAGCATCTACTTATAAACGTTATCATATAGTAAACGCTAAAGCTTGATACTAAATAGTAAAAAAAGAACTAAGAAGAATATTCTCCCATGTCTTTGGCTACTTGACCCTCAAGGTTCTCCAAATTTTGAAGGCTTAAAAATGATCCTCCTCTAATTGAAGCCATGTAGATGTAGGATCTTATTCTACTTCTATCTCTGAGTATTCAATGTTCAAGGAAATAATTCAATAATCCAAACTTGTCATCATCATGATACATTGAAATGTGAATTAAAGTATCAATCCCTCAAATTCAAATGATTATTTCTTAGATAAATTGAACAAAATCTATTGTTTCATATTTTCTCACCAAGTAATTTTTGTTGCAAATCCAAAGATTGTAATGGACAAAACCAATGTCATTTACATGTTTTTGTGTTAAGCAATTGAGCTTACTGAAATTTATTTTCTCAAGCATTCTCTAGTTTTACTCCCAACCTGAAGCATTGTAGGTATGCTTTAATATTATATTAGAAAACATCTTAAGAACTAGCATAAAAATACCAAAGTTTTTCCACAAAAGATGTAACAAGTCGCAAGGGTTCAAGAGTCTAGATTGAAGATGATAAAAATTTAAGAACTTTAACATTAAAATATCAAGATAATAAAATTATGATAGAACATTAACATAACCAAACAAAATAAATGATTTTTAAATAATGTTGATCTAGCCTTCAAGGGTACTCAACAAACTTTTAGTCCTTTTGTGTATAGCATTGGTATAGGAAAATAATTTTAAAGGCATTCTATAATCTTGTAGTTGGGAAAGGACACATTTTTTGGTTTCTTGATTAGGAATGCACCTTCCAATGCATGTCATAGGCCCTCAACCAACATCTCTATCCTCACTATATCTAGTCTTAGCATAAAAATCTGTTGGGTTTAAAATGTACCTAGGAGCATGTGAAGGGGAATGCAATTATGTATCCCAATTATCATCAATAATAATTTAAAGTGGCATATACTTGACCTCCTCATCCATGTGTCTTATTTTGATGGCCTTCTTGGCAAGATCCATTAACTCATAAAAGTAACCCATAACAAGTTTTTCACCATTAATCATCTTGAAAGATCAAAGTCAATTGTAAAATTCTAGATATTTGATATGAATTTAAAACAAAATTTGAAAATGAGATGAAGTTTGAATTTGAAGTTAAATTGATGAACTTGGAAAAAGTTTAAGAATTACACACCTAATCACTTTGACAAGTGACTCAGTCATAACACTATTTTCTTCAACATCTTTCCAAAAAACATCATTAAACACTAGAGAAACAATTTCAATGCCTATAAGGGTTTTTCCATGTCTAGATTCCATCCACTCAATTCCCAAAAACATCCTCTTGAGCTTTACCTCTTGCTAAACCATGGATTGCAAGGAGATGAAATTTATTGTAAATTTAATGACTATAGGACAAAAAAGTTACTTGCTTTCAATGTATATCCACATGCCATGGAGGGCATTTGTCTGATTATAAATATGTTTGGTTATTTATTTTGGCTTATCCACAACCTCTCCTGTCCAAGTAAATTTACCAATGTCCTAAAGTATTAAATCTATTCAATGTCCAACACAAGAGATCCAAACTACAATTGGCTTCCTAAGCAAAAAAATCTACCAAAAAATCATATAATAGTTTGGGAAAAACACAATATAGACTTATGATAAAGAAATTTAGGCCTTGTGGAAGGTCTATAGTAGATCATTGTAATTTTGGCCCTAAGTGCAAACCTGTGACAAATAATTTTCCATCCTATGGATACCTGTAACAAGGCAGTATTCGGCCCTCTACTGGAGTAGTTAATAGACCTTCGTTTGGATCAAATTTAGAGCATATATTTTGTTATCACTATGTAATTTCCCTGGTTGTGGAGGGAAATCATTGAGGTAACCTTTAAACCATGCTTTAATATGGGAAGCTAGCCCTTCAATCTCAAGAGGGATCTCTCCTTGACTCTGCTACTCAAGGTCACTATAGTAGCAGGTCGCTAATATGGTCAGTGGCCATATTTAATGTGTAAGAATGATAGATTTGGTTGGGGATCAAGCAAAAGACCATTGGGCATGGAATCCTATTGGAAACTAGTTCAAGACCTTCATAGCATGGTGAAAAAGAGTAATTGCCTTTAAAGGCCTACAATCAACAATTGCTAGATATCAATTCATTCACAACATGGAAAGATGAAGAGGAGTACATTCAGAGTTTAAAACAGAGCAACAATATGAGGAATTATTTATAAACTCGTCAATTGAAAGGTGAATATCTGAATATGAGATATAGAGCATTGTCACATGAATTTTATATCTTCTTTGCAATTAATATAAGAAGATACACATATAATAATAAACAAAGAAGGAAATACAACACTGAGATACAAACCACAATTGTTAAAGGGGAACCCCTGAAACAAAAAACCTTCTACTTCTAGTCCAAGAGATATTTCATTAACTTCCAATAGAAAAAGTTACAATAGATTTTTTCTCTCAAATTCCAACCCTGATCTATTACGATTCCTCTAATTTATATAAAAATTACATAACTTTTGAGATCCACAATTCTTGGAAAGTGTTTAATGCAAAATACTAAAAATATGTACATATCCTACCAAGATCCAAAAGAAATGGATCTGAAAAACTCCTCATCCATCTTTAATTTTCTATCATGTCGAATTGATGAGGTGGCTCTCTATCTGAAAAATTATTGGGTGTTTTTTCTAAAAATAGAAAAAATTAAATTTGGCGAATTTCTGAAAAATATGCTTCAAAGATCTATTCTAATATCTCACACTGTGATATATATGTAAAAAACGAAATAGGCTTTTGTAAATTAGCATATTCCTCACAAAAACCTCTTTTTGTTTCTAAATGCATCACCACCTTCTCGTAAATCACGTCGAAAGTTAATGTCAAAAACAAGAAAGCATTAAATGTTTAAATCTTGAAAAATGGGCTACAAATATTCATTTGAATCTTTCAAACCGTGACATATGTGTAAAAACTAAGAGAGGATTTTGTTAATGGTTCCGTTCCCAACAAAAAATTCTTTTGTTTTCAAAAGTTATTCCAGCTATTCAGAAACCATCCCTAAAGTTGATGACTAAAACAGGAAAAAACAGAGTGTTGTCATTTGATTTGTCAGCACCACCTTTTTAAATTTTTTGAACTAGCACTGACAAATTATCTATCAGTGTGCTTGAATTTTCGGTGGAATATTTTAAACAACTGCTCCAAGCCATTACCCTTGAAGTCTTTATCTTGAAATGAAGTTGTGATAAAAACTTCATTTGTTATCTTCATGCTCTTGGTCACATAAAGATTGGAAAGGCTGCTGCAAATTTTCATTAATATCATGGGATGTAACATGGCTTTCTTCATTAAGATGTTGATCAATTTCATCTACAACCAAGGGATAAACTACTATTTGTTGGTAGCTTTCTTGGAAATTTGAGTTATGTGTTGTCTCATTGCTTTATGTTTCTATGCATGCAAATTTAGAGATATGATTTTCACATACTTCTTCATGACACAAAAATTTAGAAAATGAATGGTATGAAGAACAAACTGACTAACTATCCTCGTCACTTTCTTGGTCATTTGAAATCTAAAAATATTGTTGAATATCTTGATCAATCACAAGAGAACAAACATGTTGTAAATTATCATGGTTGTCTAAAAAACTAAGGTTCTAATCTACTTCATTTTCAGCTAAGGGAGAAGACACTATCTGTTGAAAAGTTTTCTCGGTATAATAATAGTTTTGCTTTATTTTATGTTCATAGTGTTGGAATGAGTTTTCACACAAAGATTCTAGAATCTCTTCATCCATAAACTACTTGTCACCATAAACACTTTCTGAATGTTCAATGAATACTTAATGCTCACAACATTTTTTTACTAGCAATAAAGATGGATAATGTTCTTTGTATTTCTCATAAAATATTGTGTGAAAATATCTAAGGGAATACAAGCTACTAGATGGTAACCTTTTATACCAAGTATTTGCATTTCCCTCCAAAGAGACCATGAATATTGTCATCAAAGAGTCTTCATGAAACTTAACCCCTAGCTTTCGTACATGCATGTGAAATTTAACCAAATGAAATGCAACATCATCCCCATCCTCATCTTTAAATCTTGGTAAATATGATTGTCAATCTATATGAGGAATACGATTTGGAAATCTAGGAATATGAGCATGATTCATAGGAGCATACTTTTCAAATTATGGATCCATCTTGAGACAGTGGAGTTGCCAAATAGTTCTTTAGACAACTAAGTCTTTGGCCAGTGGAATTATCATGAAAATTTTGAGCTATAGATTCAGTTGAGAATGGAGTCACCAGGTGAATGATGCACAACTTGATTGATGTCCAACTGTTGTTCACCATCAACAATCAAAACTGCTTCTTTGTCGTACTACCCAGGCATGATATCACCTCCATTCCTCGGCAACGACGTCAAGATGTTATCACTCTGTAATTTCCCTGGTAGTGGAGGGAAATCACTGAGGTAACCTTTAAACCATGCTTTAATATGGAAAGCTGGCCATTCCAATCTCAAGAGGGATCTCATCTTGAATCTTCTACTCAAGGTCACTACAGTAGCAGGTCACTCATACACTCAGTGGGCAGATTTAATGTGTAAAAATGATAGATTTGGTTGGGGGTCCAGGAAAAGACCATTGGGCATGAAATCCTATTAGAAAGTGACTCAAGACCTTCAAAGATTGGTGAAAAAAGAGTAATTGCCTTCAAAGGCCTACAACCAATAATTGCTAGACATAAATTCATTCATAGCATGGAAAGATGAAGAGGAGTACATTTAGAGTTTAAAACATAGCAACAATGTAAAGAATTATGTATAAACTCATCAGTTGAAAGATGAATATTTGAATATGAGATATAGAGCACTGTCACATGAATTTTACATTTGATTTGCAATTCAAACAAGAAGATACACATATAATGATAAATAAAGAAGGAAATACAACACTAAGATACATACCACAATTGCTAAAGAGGAATCCTTGAAACAAAAACCCTTGTACTTCTAGTTCAAGAGATATTTCATTAGTTTCCAATGAAAACAATTAAAATAGAGTTTTTCTCCCTCAAATTCCAACCTTGATCTATTACAGTTCCTCTAATTTATACAAAAATTACATAATTTTTTACTCATACCCACAATTCCTAGAAAGTTTTTAATACAAATTACTAAAAATATATACATATCCTACCAAGATCCAAAATAAATCGATCTAAAACTTTCCTCATCCATCTTTAGTTTTCTATCAAGTTGAATTGATGAGGTGGCTCTCCAACAGAAAGTTGATTAGGCGTTTTTTCAAAAATAGAAAAAGTAAAAATAAAAAATCTGGCAAATTTCTAAAAAATAGGCTTCAAAGATCCATTCATCTCTCAAACCGTGATAATTGTGTAAAAACTAAAAGATGTTTTTGTAAACGAGCATGTTCCTAACAAAAATGTCTTCTTTTTTTTAATTCATCGCCACTTTCTCGAAAATTGTGCCCAAAGTGAATGACAGAAACAAGAAATCATTAAATATTTAAATCTGGAAAAATGGGCTGCAAAGACTCATTTGAATCTTCCAAACCATGATAGTTGTGTAAAAAATGAGAGAGATTTTTGTTAATGCCTTCATTCCAAACAAAAACCTCTTCTTTTTTTTCAAAAATTAGTTTCCAAATGTTCTGAAACCATGCTTGAAGTTGATGACTAAAATAGGAAAAAACTGAGTGTATTCAATTGATTTGTCACCGTCGCCATTTTAAATTTTTTGAACCAACGTTGACAAATTATCTATCAGCATGCCTAAATTTTTGGTGGAATAATTTAAACAACTACTCCAATTCATTGCCCCTGAAGTCTTTATCCTGAAACTAAATTGTGATAACACCTTTCAGGATTGTGGGGCATGCTCATTGGACCTTGAAGCAGACATATTTGAGCCCCTCCTTGATCATAATTTTGGCCTTGTTGGAAGTTGGCCCTAAGACCCTCTCTTGGGAAGATATTTGAATTCATTTGGAGCAAACTTTGGAGCCACCCTTGACCTATTGTTAAATTCTTGACTCATCTCTTGTGGAACAAACCTAGAAGCAAACTAGAGGTCAAATCTGGAGCAAGTTTATTGAAGCAGTTTTGAAGATAATTTGTAGCAGACCTAGAATTCTGGTTGAGAATCATTTGAAGACTTTTTTTAGTAGTTATGTAGTAGAACTTTCTGAAGCACTTTTAAAGATCTCTTGGAGCAGTCATCCTTGGAGAGTTTTTTAATATTATTTTGAAGACTTGATGGAGCATTTTTGAAGATCAATTGAAGCATTCTTGGAGATTTGTTGAGGCAACATCATAGATTTGGAACACTCTATAAGTTTTTTTGAAAATGTTCTTGAAGCATTGTTGAAGACATTTTGAGCTCTTTTTGAAGTAAGTATTTCTTGTAAAATTTTGGTTTGACCAAGTTGGAGCGTGGACTTGTTGAAAGGATTGGAGTCCTTATTTTTTACCAAGTTGGAGCTTGGAAGTTGTTGAGAGGATTGGAGTCATCATTTTGACCAAGTAAGAGCTTAGATATGTTCAAGTTTGAAGCCTTGAAAAATTCAAAGTTTTTTTTGTACAAGTTGGAGCTTAATTTGTTGTACAAGTAGATTGGGGTCCTCACTATTTTGATCAATAAAATTATTTGTGTTCTATCTCTTGTGTCTGGGTTTATTTTGTGATAAAAATATTGACTGACATAAAGTAACAATTGAAATGAATATTGATTCATCCCCCTTCTCAGTGTCTCCAACATTATGCATCAAATCCAACACTCGTCATTGGTCTGCAAGGGTTCAGGTGTGCCTTCTCCATCCATTTGTTTGAGAAGAAATGAATGAATGCATGGAGCATGTTGGGCTTCAAAATGTCATACAAATATCACTCATTAACATACATTTTTCACCTATGCTTCCATTATATCACTCATTATTCACTACCATGTCACTTCATTTTCCCTATTGTTCATCATTAATGGGTCTCATTTGTATCTTCCAAATATTATTTATTTTCAAGAATTTTTAAGAGAAATTCTTGATTAAATATTAGAAAATAATATATTTTACTTCATATATGGAAAGTGGATTGTTTTTGTGACATGTGTAGGTACAAAGGAAGCTTCCAAGACACCTTTATGTGGCCTTGAATGCTCAAATTCGAATTTGATAAGATAAGCCTCATGGAGAAGATCATGATCTCATGCAGAAGATCAAGGACAAAAGGGTGTTATGCGTCTAGATGGTTGAGAGATGTATGCAACTAAATAGAGATTAGTGGATCATCATTATGAGTTTGTTATCTCATCCCAATGTATAAATAGGAGTACAATCTCCTTCATTTGTAATCTTAGAATCTTCATTTGTAATCTTAGAGTTCCATTTGTAATCTTAAAGTTCGTTTGTACATCATGATGGAGATTTTGAAATAAAGAATCATACTTTGATTTTGTTGCTTCTACGTTTGAGTCTCCTTTGAAGTAGTGTGCTTGTGGAGTTATGGAGGGCCCCCATGGCCTCACTTGCATGCTTATTTTAGGTATAATTTAATTTATGTTTTTATTTCATTTCAGCTTTTAAGTTCTTGTTAGATATTCTAATTGTTGGAAGAAATCTTAAAATTCATGTGTTCTTGTAAGGGAACCATAAGATCTTCGACAAATTAGGAACCTCTCTAGTTTGTTTAGTTATTGGAAGAGATCTTGGCGAATGTGTTCTTGTAAGGGATCCAATATATCTCAGACAAATTAGAAATATTTCTAGACCTATAGGTGGTACTTCTAAGTTTACCTTCCCAGGTTGACATTAATTGAACTCTGAGTCATCATTATGAGTTTGTTATCTCATTCCATTGTATAAATAGGAGTACAATCTCCTTCATTTGTAATCTTAGAGTTCCATTTGTAATCTTAAAGTTGGTTTGTACATCATGATGGAGATTTTGAAATAAAGAATCATACTTTGATTTTGTTGATTCTACATTTGAGTCTCCTTTGAAGTGGTGTGCTTGTGGAGTTATGGAGGGCCCCCATGGCCTCACTTGCATGCTTATTTTAGGTATAATTTAATTTATGTTTTTATTTCATTTCGACTTTTAAGTTCTTGTAAGATATTCTAATTGCTGGAAGAAATCTTAAAATTCATGTGTTCTTGTAAGGGAACCATAATATCTCCGACAAATTAGGAACATCTCTAGTTTGTTTAGTTATTGGAAGAGATCTTGGTGATTGTGTTTTTGTAAGGGAACCAATATATCTTAGACAAATTATAAATCTTTCTAGACCTATAGGTGGTACTTTTGAGTTTACCTTCCCGGGTTGACATTAATTGAACTCTAATTTGCATCCAAATTTTAGACCAAACAAAGCATATGTGGGGTTATCATTTGCTTGTTTGTATTCCACTCCCGTGCACTTTTTTATCTGGTGATCCTTGGGCAAGGATCATGGTGCAATAGCTGCTTGTGGTTGTACATTTATAGCTATAACTCACTCATGTTGGTTAATTCAGAGTCCTTTAATCCCCTCCTTCCATCGGGTCTTTTCCCATCAATTCCAACTCATTTGCTTTAGGAATAAGGTATAGGGGCTTATTTTAGTACCTTGGGATTTACAGTCATCAATAACAGATTTCCTCACTATTGACATTGGCAATACATTAACATTTCTTGATTGATAGATTATTTTAGGTGTTCAAGTTCAACACATTTATCTGCACTTGTTAGAATAGACTAGGTATCTTGACGTGCATTATCATTATCAATGGGTTGTCTCACATTTCTTAATAATTTACATCAATGATTGGAAATCAAATAATTTATCCCATGTTAATTTCCAACTCTTGTATTCACATGGTGTAGATTTGTACCTTCGACGATCAGTTTTGAAGATTGTTGGGCCATGGAATTGTCATCATTTTACAACTTCTTTTTCCTACTTTATATCCTTTCCTGCTCTCCCATAACCTTGTGGCAATGCTTATTAATCCACTTTTATGCTTATACATGATATTTATACTCAAGGTGTTTTCCATTGCATTTCTTTAGTAGTTGGCATGAATTATGATTAAATATGAAGAAAAATAGCATGTTATGCACTTATCCATGAAAAGGTGGTTTAGTTTGTTGTTGCAGAATCAATTCCACTTGTTGTTTCTCCAAGAAACGTATTACAACTTGTATCACTAAAGATCCACAAAGAGGATACTTGAGATTTTTCATTTGAGGCATTGTTAATTCAATATAATTCTATCCTCAAATTATCTCAAAAACTTGGATCATACTTCTTGAGAAATCAACATTTTACTATTTGTTGTTACTTATTGTTGATGGTACTCACGGTTGTTGTTACTTGCAAATTATTATTATTCATGAGACAGTTTTGGAAATTCATGAAAAGCCATTTTCAACCATCGTGATTTACCACATATTTAGGTTAGCAATAACCATCATAGTTGAGAAGAGAATCTTGGAACAATTGATAAGATTAGCTTGATTAGTTTTGGATTATTAGCAAAGATCTTGTAATTATCTACTATTTGGTAAATTGTTGTAACCACAATAGGAAATTGTGGATCTATATTCATTATTTGTTATTAAAGTTTTAGACAAACTCATGTATAAAACATAGTGCCTTCTTCATTCTAGAGGGAGAGGACTCTTAGAGCAACAGTCCAAATTATGATGGAGTAAATAATATTTATTCTTCACTTGTCATTTTTTTAGTATGATTGATTTAAGTTATGTTGGTAATTAGTTTATTTAATTTATTGTCACGTGTGAGTGTTGATTTATTTTAATTGTTGTAATTTTTTTAATTGGTTGTAATGTTGCAAGTGCTTATATAGATTAATAATTAGCACTTTGTTCTATGGAGGTAGGGCCCACTCCAATAGAACAAAGTGTTGTGTAGCTTAAGTAGTTTTATAATTTCCTTAGTGCGTTTAATTATTGCATTTCATGTGTGAGTTTCAATTAATTTATTTTGTAGATTAGCGACAGTTGATTAGGGAGTAGATATTTTATTTCAATTCATTTTTGAAAGTGTGTGAATCTTTCATTTTCAACAATTTACTTTTTGTCAAATAGAACATATTCAATTCTGCAAAAGTGATTTAAAATTAGACTTGCTTGTGTGTTGTGTGATTTTTTCTATCCCCATAGGTGGATGAGAGCAAGGGACTGACATGTTCCACCATACCGATCCTCGTAGGTGGTTGAAAGCAGGGAATTGAGGAGCCCACCACTTCTCGAGTGATGTACTTTTATACAATGTGTTATTTTCTTTTGCTTGTTCTGTGGATTACCTTTCATATTTGCAAGAGTGATTTGATTTACATTACTACAACACATGTTAGATAACCAACATTAAAAAGAGATTTGTTGTCTGCATAGGCTTTGCATATAACCTTGAAATAAACATACACACCTTGGATTGACAATTAATGGTTTGGAAATTGGTTTTTGTCACAACCAATTAATTTTCCCAACATTTTGACATCATTGCTAGGGAGGTTATAAGGGCGCAAAAGAACGATATAGTGTTGGCTAATTGCATTATTTTGGTACTATTGGGGTTTGAGTTTTAAATATGAGAGGGGAATCAACCTACACAACTAACCACCTATCTCCCTTTAGGGATAGAACATGGTAGCCTCTCATCTCACTTGTTCCAGAACATCTAGGTTGCATGTGTGAAGTATACATGAGTACATGACTAGATGTAGAATAAAAATAAAATATTATAATTTTTCCTAGTGGTGTAGTAAGAGCCACCCATTGTATTAATCTTTGTTTTGCAGGAAGCATGGAAAGAGGGAGAAGCATCAGTGAATGCAGATCTCACTAGAAGAATAAGTCATTGGAATATCAAAGCCTTCATTATTGAGGTATGTGGTTAATTTTCATTATGTTTAATATGATATCTTCATATATTTATATCACTATTTGTACAAATCTCTTTTTTATTAGATTTTTATGGCACGGTTTTACATTGACTTCACTGAAAACACAATTGGGACAATTATATTAGTGGGGGATCATATGGGCTCATTTATAAGAACCTGTTTTATCTAAGCAGCTCTTGGGATCTATTTTATAATGCATCTTCAATTTTTCTAATTTGGATATCAAATAAAGAATTTATGACAAAAATAGTAGTTGAACATGGAGTAGGCAACTAAAGAACAGAGTCAGGACAGTCAAATTTGAGTGACTAAATTTGATATTTTTTAAAACTGGTTTCTAAGGGAGATAGCCCTTAGAATCTAGTTTCTAACCCAACTTGAATCATTCATTTTGGATCTAAAATGAAAATTTTATGACCAAATTACCAATTGTTGGTCATAAAATTTGCATCATAACAAGTATGCATCTTGACTGTTCACAAGCACGTAAAGTATATCAAATCAAAACATATTAAAAACATGTTTATAAAGGATTAAGTTCTTCAAGTCTATTTTAATATTCAATTTTAATCACTCTCTTTATGAAAAAATTATTCACAAATTACTAATTTCCTATCCTAAACCAGCATAACAAAAATCATGCCTCTTAGGTCTGTTAATTAGAGGTTTGCGTACAAAAATCAAATTCATATTAAAGCTTGTTTCTATTGGAGATGAATAAATGAATATAATTTAACCTCCAACTTTAATAACATCAACATGACTTGTAACAAAAATTTTATGATCAAAACAGTGACTGTTGGTCTATGGGGAAATTGGAAAATGCCTCTGTCACGCAAGTTGTTTCGACTTAGAAAGTTAATCATATCATATGGAGGAATTTTTAAAACTTGTTTCTACTAGAGATAACCCTTTGAATATACTTTCATATGGCTTTGGAATCACTCAAATCGGACTTTAAAAAAAAAAGAAAAAAAAAGTTATCAACAAATTACTTGTAGGTAGTTTAACGTAGCCACCACTCCTCAACAAGTAGAAAAATGAACTTTGTTTTGGTATCATTCCTAGGGTTTGTTTTATTAGCACTTATCATTATTTATTTTTCATGTTTGGGATGAAAATATACTATGCACCTCTATTTTTCCATGATCTCACATTTTATTGCAAGAAAGTGCTAGTATTTTTGCAGATCCCAAGAAGATAAAAATATAAGCCAATCCACAAACAAAGTAATATTTTAAGCCAGATTTTTATAAACGAGGTAAAATACCAATTCCGAAAACATTCCATGTTCAAGAAAGACTTCCCACCAAGATTTTTTTCTTGTGGATCAAGAACAAGACAAATAAAGACTTGATGTGAAGACCAAAGCAAAGACCAATGTTCCAAGAAGTCAAGTTCTATTCCCATGACATCACTACTAAAGAATCCTTCCAAAATATCTAAGGCTCATCATTTCCATTCACTAGCATCATAGTATTCCCATACATTTACTCCCTCTTAGCTCAATAATACATACCTGTTGAATTTCATAGAATTTCATTTTCTTATGTGGTTATTATCCATATAACCACTACTCTTAAATCAAAACATTAGCCCCCACTACTCCATCACGTCCACAACTTATCCCTTGGACCATCTCTAACCATGCAATAAAGTGACTCATCTCACTTACAATGTTGAGTTACCCTATCATCCTTCCTTCAATAAAACTGATGACGAAAACCTATCATAGGCACCATTAAACCACGGAATACTTGAAAGCCAACTTGTTGGCAGCCAAGATTTGCAAATAAAGTAAGAAATAATTCCATCAAAGTTTCGCTATGAATAAGGGTTTCTAGGTTGTTCTTTGAACAAAATCTCCAAGATTTTTTTTGCTACATCAGAAATCAGTCTCATATATCCTCATGCTACAAGTTCCAAGCTCCACATTGTTCTTTTGCAAAGTTTTTACATCATTGTGGACTATATCAAATATCTTCTCAAAATGTTGTTATAGATATTATGGACTTCATAGGTATGTGCAGGCATGTTTGTTTCTCTTTTATTTAATTATGATTGATTGAATGATATAGATATGTATTTGGAAAATTACCTATGCTTACTCTATCGATCTGCCCCTATCAGGTTTCATTTCCATTTTCCAAGGATTGCCAAAATATTTCAATTTTGGGGGGAAACATTGTCCATTACTTTACCATTCACCATTATGCCATTACCACCCTCGTTCCATGTGACTCATGAAATCATAGCCTCTTTCCATAACCTTTTTGAAGCACAAAAAGGATGTTGATATACAGGCCCTATTTTTGTTCCACAAAGAACCAACAACAACCCAAGAAGCAGCTCATACACATGAACAAGCCAAAGAAACTATTAAAGGAGAGGGATAGGATGCCCCACAAGAACTTACAACAAAATATGATGGTTTAGAAGCCATTCCCACAGAGGTATAAAATAAAGGTATGAGTTCATTTACATGGCTCATTGATGCATCTTTTGGTCCATATTTTCAAAATTTCTTATGAGTTATAGGGTTACCATCAAGTATAAACCAGGTTGAGATTGTTAATTGTCTCCAAGAATGCATTGTATAACCTTAGCTTAAAATGATATGGGAAATTAGTGGTTGTAATAAGCAACAATGGTACTAGCGTGTGAATACATCTAGTTTCTCTAAAAGTTGTTATCCAAAGCTGTTATCCAAGAAATTTTTCCAAGTTCCTCTAACGGGTACTGTAAAAAAACCTCCTATGGTGGACTGCTCATTTAAAACCTCAATAGGATTTCACGAGAACTCTAGAATGATCAACTAGAGGGGCCTTTTAGTTAATATCTCACATGCTTCATTTCATTACACATTAAATAGTTGATACTTAAGACTATTGTGAATAGTGGTACCCATGGGCTAAACTTGAATAATGAGTTATGAATAAGAAGTACAAACAAACATGTCAGGGTACTGAACAAGCCTGCTGGCAACGGGCTATGTTTGTATGGTACCAAGGCAACCGTCGGGTTACTGAACAGACCTACTAGCAGCAACGCTATGCCGAGTAAGAGAGATGAAGAACATGCATTGGAACATATGTAACTCACTCCAAGCGAGGGCCCCAGGTCACAATCTGAAGCAATTGTCTTTAAATTTAAAGCTAGGAAGAATAAACCTCATATCTCAGCTTTTAGAGAATGGATTTTAAGTTTCTTCAAGTATTATGCATTGAATTTTTATCTTTTAAATAAAATCAAAAGGTTTTCATAGAGGTGGGACCCTTAGTGTAGGTGATTTACATTTCCCTTATAAAAGGGGTTTCATCTTATACACTTGGATAATGGTAAGACTTTGAGAGGCAAAAACAAAAATAATTGGTGTTTCCCATGAATGTATCATTTTGTCATCTTTTTTTTCCTATTTATATCCTCTTTCATCCATCTTTAATGCTAGGTCATCCAACATGATTATGTGACTTTTATTTACTGACTTAGACAACTCATGAGATGTTTTCTAAAACTATTTAGTTTGGGGGAAGGAAATACTGCTACAGTCCATGCGTTTTGCTATGTTGTGACCTGAGCAACGTCAAGCTTTTAACTTCCTACTCACTATAGGATTAGAATGGTGCAACAGGATTGTGCCTCATGCTTTTTTTCTTTTTTAAACAAATACAAACTTGTTGAAATGTTAGGAAATCCAATCAACATTCTTCATTATCATCTAATTGTTTTCATTTTGATTATCAAAAGGTTGCATTAGGATATGTATTTGATTCAATTTGGGGGAGTAGGGGTCCTTGTGCATTTAATGAAGACAAACAAAATCAAGTTGATAGTCAAGAACAAGAAATTCATGGTAATGTCATGTTTTTATTCATTTATAGTTGAAAAAAAATAAAAGTGCAGAAATTGAATTGAACATATCTCACAAACGGAACATCAGATTGCCATGAAATTTGAATGAGAGAAGCACTTCAATGAAAGGAACAAGCACAAAAAAAATTAGGTAATTCTATATCACGGTTTTTGAGAAATGAAGCACTATCATCTACAGCCAATTCATCTTTTTCTCAAAATCCGTGATGTGGGTATCTCTGATTTTTTTATCTGAAGAAGAAAATTAAGTAGTAACAATCTGCTCACAAAAAAAAAAAAAAAACAGTTCATATTTTGGGAGAAAATGGTTAATTAAGTTGTTGATTTTCATGCAACAATTCGTTGTTACTCCTGTAGCAGCCTATTTTTTTTTTATATCTTGGGGTTTGTGAACCGGCTTGATGCAATTTTTGGTAAACAAAGGCATTAGAAGGTGATAAAAACATCTACCAAGAATCTCCTCAATCTAGATCGTTATTTGTATAGAATGTCAATTCTTTGAATCTACTACAACCCCATCAAAATTGCTAAGAATCATTTGAAGGCTACTTTTGAAACATGCATACATATTGCAACAAATCTCCAAGACAACATAAACTACTCCACAAGAACCTATTGTGTATATGAGGGAAATTATCAAAGCATAGAAGGAAGATCTCTTTAGAATTCTTCGTCTAGTATTGTTTTTGGCATCTTATAAATCTTTCAAGAGTAATGGTAAGTGCATTGAAAAATGGATGTCTTTACAACTTAGTTTTGGTTTGCATGAGGACATGCAACATATTCAGTTTGGGGGAGACGTTGGGCCATGCAATTGTCATCATTTTACATCTTCTTTTACCTATTTTTTATCCTTTCGTGCTCACCCATAACCTTGTGTTAATGCTTATTAATCTACTTTTTTGCTTAGACATGAGATTTAGACTCAATATGTTTTCCATTGCATTTCTTTACTAGTTGACATGAATTATGATTAAATGTGAAGATAAATAACATGTTATGTACTTATCCTTGAAAAGGTGGTTTAGTTTGTTTTTGCTGAATCAATTGCCACTTGTTGTTACTCCAAGCCACTTATTGCAAATTCAATATAAGCCTATCCTCAAAATATCTCAAAAACCTAGATCATATTTCTTGAGAAATCAACATGTTACCATTTGTAGTTACTTGTTGTCATTGTTACTTGTGGTTGTTGTTACTCGTGGTTGTTGTTGCTTGCAGATTATTGTTACTCACGGGACAACTTTGGAAATTCATGAAAACCCATCTTCAACCATCAAGATCTATCACATATTTGGGTTAGCAACAACCATCATAGTTGAGAAGAGTATCATGGAATATTGATGAGATTAGCTTGATTAGTTTTGGATTATTAGCAAAGATCTTGTAACTATTTACTACTTGGTAAATTGTTGTAACCACAAGAGGGAATTGTGGATCTACATCCATTATTTGTTATTTTAGTTTTAGAGAAACTCATGTATAAAAAAGAGTGCCTTCTTCATTCTAGAGGCAGTGGACTCTTAGAGCAATAGTCCAAATTTTAATGGAGTGAATAATATTTCTTCTTCACTTCTCATTCTTTTTAGTGTGATTGACTTAATTTATGTTGTCAATTAGTTTATTTAATGTATTGTCATGTGTGAGTGTTGATTTAGTTTAATTGTTGTAATTTATTTACTTGGTTGCAATGTTGCAAGTGTTCATATAGATTAATAATCAGAGCTTTGTACTATGGAGACAGGGCAGGGCCCACTCCAATATAATAAAGTGTTGTGCAGCTTAGGTAGTTTTATGATTTCCTTAGTGTGTTTAATTATTGCAATTCAATTTTGTCATAGTGTGAGTTTCAATTAATTTATTTTGTATATTAGTGACAACTGATTATGGAGTAGATATTTTATTTCAATTTATTTATGCAAGTGTGTGAATCTTTCCTTTTCAGCAATTTATTTTCTGCCAAATAGAACAAATTTCAATTCTGCAAGAGTGATTTAGAATTAGACTTCTTTGTATGGTGTGTGCTTTTGTCTATCCCTGTAGGTGGATGAAAGCAAGGAACTGACATGATCCACCATACCGATCCCCGCGGGTGGTTGAAAGCAAGGGAATTGAGGAGCCCACTACTTCTCGAGTGATTTACTTTTCTACAATGTGTTATTTTGTTATGCTTGTTGTGTGATTACCTTTCATGTTTGCAAGAATGGTTTGATTTACATTACTACAAAACATGTTAGATAATCAATATTAATAAGGGATTTGTTGTCTGCATAGCCTTTGTGTATAACCTTGAAATAAACATATGCACCCTAGATTGACAATTAATGGTTTGGAAATTGGTTGTTGTCAAAAGCAATTAATTTTCCCAATAAAGACATTGGGTTGTGTTAGCATCCTTGCTCATTTGGTGACCTCTTTAGTTTCTATGAGAGATATTCATCCTGATATGTTGCTTCTCATTTTTGTAGCATCCTATATGTTGGCACCTGAGTTTTTGGGCAGTACCACTCCTTTCCACATGACTTTGGTACTTTAAAGGGGGATCAATTATTCACTACACTTACTCTAGATATCCTTCAATTTTATATACTGAGGCATAGTTCCGTTATGTACTATTCATGTCTATGATTTATTTGATAGGGATTCAATTTCTATTTTCATAGTCATGATTTCCATTTCATATATATACATGTTCATGGATCCATAATGTACTTGATTTGGTGTCCATGCTTTTTCTTCTCTGAGCATGGGAATGCCTGCCTTGGGAGTTATCTTGTACTTCTTTTGAAAGTATCATTCACTTTTACATCTAGTGAACTTCCCTTAGGCCCACTTGATAGTGTCATCCTAATTATATATAATGTATTTTGGTCATCGAATATCTTATGAACTCACAAATTAGGGGGACTCTATTGTATCATATTTTGCCACACTTATTTCAACATGCAGTTTTTAGCCATGACATCATATCTCTTTATCTTTAGTAGAATCCTTTCCCTCAAAGCCATCTACTCCAACCCATACCCCAATGTCTAAAACTAACTTTTGGGAGTATAAATTGATGCCCTAGGATAAATACTCATACATGCTTACTTGTACAACATAATGTTGGAAAATTTATCCATGATCTGAGTTTGCTTCCTTGAGCTTTTAAACCACCCCCTCGGTGAGGAAACCCTAGTTTCCTCATCTTCTTAACCTTGTATTGAGTCCCCCTTATCTCTCACATTGTTTCGAGATGAAAGATCATAAGGGGAATACTTTCAATGGCCTACGAAAGAGGGATCCAGACGACGATATTGTTCGATGCCAATAGCAAGAGTCAAGTGATCTTTATCTTTTGCGTTGTTGTTATTTCAATTAATAAGAAACTCATATTTATTGTATTCATTTCAATGTTTATATAATATTATTTATATTTATGCATTGGAAATTTGATTTCACTAACATTTTATATTTAAGTTTACTTTGATATGGTTGTTATCTGCTCTTGATTGATGTGTTGAACACAAGTCTAAACAAAAGGAGCTAGAGGCAAAGATTGGACAAGGGGATCTACTTCAACCATTGAATCTCCTAATATGTCCTTTGACCTTTAGATGATAATTTGTCATTATTGCTTGATTTTTACAGCTGAGTCTTTGAGTTTATTTCTTCTGATCTATTGAGGCTTTTAACCCTGACCTTAGAAAAGAAATTCTCATAACACCTCTACAGTGTAATGAGATGTAAATTTGTTGATGCAATGTTCACCTCCATTGTCTATTCTTAATATTTCCAATTGATGTCCAGATTTGTTTTTGGACAATGGCATTGTAGGCCAAGAACAAGTCAAAAAATACACCCTTAAGTTTTAAAAAGTAAACCCAAGTGTGTCTAGAGAAGTCACCAATGAAATTTAAGAAGTATTTGAACCCAAATAAAAAAAGAGAATAATGTGGACCAAACACTATGAAAAAACTACAAAGGGATCGAGGAATGCGAAGAGGCACGCTTGTTAAAATTGTCTCGATGATGTTTTTTGAGAAAACAACCATCACAAACATCATCTTTGCAAGAAATGAGAGGAAGACTAGTCACCATATTTTGATTACATAGTTGCTGCAATGAGTGATATTTTAAATGACCAAATTGTTCATTCAAAAGTTTGCTCAAGTCATCGATGTGAGCGATAAAAACTTAGGGAAAAAGTGATCACCCAAAGTTTTCAAACTTGCATAACCTGGTAATATCATCAACTATTCTAGTGGCAAGGGAATACTTAGAATCTTTTAAATCATTAATTAGAACTTGGTGAGGTAAAAACTATATTGTTTTACCTTCACTTGAATGAGAAATCTAATAAATTGATAAAAGGTCACATGGAAACTTGGAACACATAATACACCATTGAAATATCCATTATCTACTTGAATTTTTCTAGACCCTACACCACTAAGATATCTATCATTACCAACAAATATTTGTTTGGTGTTAATCAAGAGTAAAAGATGGCTTTATTCTTAGTCATATGATATGATGTTCCATAATCAATAAGTTATTTCTCAGAAGAAGAAGTATAGATTGCATTGAAGGATAAACCAAAAGAAGGAAGTGCATGTCCATGAGAATAAGTGTTAGAAGACAAATCAAGATTGATGTTGTGCTTCTTCAATGTTGCTTCCAAGGCCTCCATATTTTTAAAACATTTAAACTCCAGATGACCTTCTTTCCCACAATAACTGCAATGTTTTTCAATGTTCTTACTCTTTGATTTTGGTCCTTTGTCACCAATAGGAATAGAATTTGTTTGAGAGAGTTTGAGACCCTTGTTTTTCTTATTGTTGTGAGGATGTTACTTCTTTGGATGTTTGGTTTTTCTTTCTATTGCACCACTAAAGTCTTGTTAGATGTTCCTGCAGTGCTAATCATTTCAATATGCAAGAGTTTGTCTTGCTCTCTAATCGGATAGACAAAAGATTGAAGAGAAGACTTTCAATATGCAATCCCTAGAGCTTCTCTAATGGCATAAAATATATATAAAAGATAGAATATATAGAGCCAAGCTTGGAAAGAATAATATATATGCAACATTCAACATTTTGATCAAATTTACAATATTTAAGTAAATGTCTTAAGTCTTTTGAATTTGATCAATAATCTTCAATGGAGGAGAAAACATTAGGATTTAAAGTCGTGATCTAATTTTCAAACTGATGAGATATAATCACATTAGGTTCACCAAATATTTTTTTCAATTTTTCTCAGACTTCATCAGGATCATCAATTCCTTTCATGTGCAATCACAAATCAAGAGAAATAGGCATTCCAATTAATCAACATGCTTCTTCATTCTTATTATCCCATTTGACTCTTTTATTAACATTAGTGAGGAATTTTTCTTTTTCCAACGTATTTTGATACAATCCTTTACTTCTCAGTACATCCTCCATGTGGGATTTCCATGAGAAATAATTGGTACCGGTAAGCAAAGGTTCACTTGGAGTGGTCCATTTAAAATATGTAGATAATATGATTTCAAAAGCTAAAACTAATTATCTATATTGAAAGCTCTAAAATAGATACTTTGTTTCAAAGTAAAAATGACACTAAAAAGGAACTGTAGATGTGAAAGTTATGTCATTTTTAAAAAGGGCAATAATAGTGACAAAGAACCATGTGGCATGTAAAAGTTGGTCCACATGGTGATGAATGTTGCTAAAATATAAAAACTTATTTTCCTTAACTAGTTTTACCTATAAGCTCACTTTTACAAATAAGGTACTTTATGAAGTGACCGACTTTTATAAAACAAATGAGAATCAATTTTATAATAAGTTACTTTATAAATGAGGGTTGCGTAAAAAAAAAAAAAAAAAAAACTAAAAACTATTAAACTTATTTTATAATTATTCATTTTATAAAACAAGTGAAATACACTTTACAATAGAGTTATCAAATAGCTTAAGTTTGCATAAAAAAATATTTGAACTTAAGGCCTCTTACTAAATGGTAGTGAAAAGGGATTGAGGTGTTAAATGGTAGTGAAAAGGGATGGAGGTGTTATTGTTGTTTTTGTGTAGTGAAGGATGATGAGAGTGTTGTTGTTGTTGGAGTTCCACCTAGAAGTGCATGCTTACCTCAAAAAAAGTTCTCATCCAAAAACAAACAATAGTTTGAAAAAAAAAATCCAAAACTCAACAACAATGGAGTTATATCTCAATTAAATTACCCAAGAAATGCAAGTTTCTATTTCCTATTTGTTGAAATCACACATAGCATAAGGAAAAGAACATACACAAACTAAAAAGACTAGCAAACTCTTAATGAAAACCAAAAAATGAACTCTGTAAAAAAATAAAACATATATATATATGCACACTATATATTCTCCGATCTAATGAAGATGTCACATCTTGGGAAAACGGACACAAAAGGCCTGCTTAACTAAAAGTTGCACTCTCAACGCAATGGAACAACTTGTTCAAGCCAAATATGTACAGAAATATCAAATCTCGAAAGTGTAGCAACACGGGCTCCAAATCTCAATCAATAATAAGAGAAACTCTTGAAACGAGCTTGGATACTATGTTCGAGAAAACAGGGTATTCCATACAGGACAAGTACCTTTAGTAAATGCTATCATAGTTCAAGTTTCACGGGAAACTTAATGTAATCTGGTGTTCTAAGTTTTAAATATCTTTGGGTCGCGCTGATAGATAATTTGTCAATGTTGATTTAACGATTAAAAAAGAAAAGCATTGATAAATTAAATTTCAGCGAATGGTTTAATTTCTAAACGAGCATGCGCTGCCAAATTAAAATCCAGTGGGTTGTTCCTCCGATTAAAGTGATGGCGCTCCCAAATCAAATTGCAACAGGTAATGGTTATGCCAGGTGTCATTCACCCAAAGGATGAAAGCAAATTAACGATGATAAAGAAATCACATGATGAAGACCCATCAAGTTTTTCTAGGAAAATTATAAAGTATTCACTTGTCCATGATGTTAGTACTCAGATTTTGCAACGCTGTTGGTTTCAACTGGTTTCATAGTGCTTGCGGTTTCATAAGTTTTGGTAGTGTCATGCGCTTCAAAGGTTTTACGTATCCTTCCATTGCTCAATCTACAGTAAACGAAGCTCTTCCCGTATATGCTCATGTGGTCTTTTTCCACTAATAAGCCTAATTACCCTCACCACTCTATATATTATTGATTTTATAAAAAAATAAATGTTATATTTTAATAATAAATAAAATATATCAATCGCCCTCCCTAATTCTCATGCTTATATTTTCTCTCCACTCACATTTATTTTTCCATCTTGCACTTCCACTCCACGTGGAATTCCATACTTATACTCCCACTCACCCACTTCACTTACCATTCCATTCACATCTCATTTACCTTCCATTTATTCCACGTTGAATTCTATTCACCATATTCATCTCCACTAATACTCTTATTCACCCATCTCACCTAATGTTGAGTCCCAAACTTACATCTTCCCTACATCCCTTTTTAGCCTTTTTCTCCAGTTACCTGAACCTCTAAGCTATCAAATCATTGCATAATAGTTTAAATGAGTATATAAATGGTTTCCTAACTATGTTTTGTGATTGTTGTTTGATTTAGATTTTTGTTCAACCAACTGCGGAATCTGTCACTTTCCGTAGCCAGAATCAGTTTCTGCATCCTTTTTGTTAAACTCTATGCTACAGGTGTCTATTGAAGAACTCGGCCACATGGGTAAGCTACAAAGGACGTGGACATGGAACGTGTCCCCTTGGTTCAGCCAAATCATCCACAGAAGCTCGCGGTCAAGGCCAGTCAAATGGTGGTCAACACAAGGAGTTTAGCGGTGGCACGACTCTGTTTTCATCACGAGGAGGATTGCGTGGCAAGGTCCTGAGTTTTAGGAGGTGTTCTAACACTTAGGGACTGCTCATGGACCGAATCCAACAAACCACCTCCCTGGATTTACTTCCCACGGCTACCATGCTGCTAAAATTCTGATTCTCGTCTTTTACGTGTTTGGCTACCAACGCAGACCGTGTTAGTTAGTTATGTATTTTCTGCTATAAATAACACATCTTCATATGCGTATAGGCTAGTAGTTGCTATGGTGTAATCTTGACTGTTGTACGAGCCTTTGAGCCAAGACTTAGTTTTTATTTCATGATTGCATTGCAATATATGAGAAGACACTGATTTTGCGTTCAAATTCATGATTGGTTCTGATTGACCGAGGGTGCAGAGGGCCCCTGTACACCAAGGTCCTATCGTTGATGTATATCTTTATGTTTTTCTTCATTTTATGCTCTCGATACCATAGATATTTGTTGTATATATTAACTTTCTCATGGTATTTATGTTATTTGCTGTCCATAACTTTTTTTTATGCTTTTAATTGATTGTCAACTGATCAGTGTTTGCATTTCAGGTTCTAATAGGAAGCCCGGGCAGTGCATATAGCTTTTGATGACTAATGACATGATGGAATTATCTTGTCCTACTGCTGATTTTTTTTATTGGTACTAATTCCAGCATTGTTTGTTTTTTTAGCTTTACTTTATTCATTTATTTTTCTATATGATAAGATATTAGACTGTTCATATCATTCTTCAGTTACCTCCTATAGCCATAGCGAGTCGAATGGTGAGGGATTGAGTGTGAATGTATAGTTTGATACTAGTTTATTTACTTTTGCAAGTTAGTGATTAGATTACTCATAACATTCCCAGTTGCCTCCTATAGCCAGAGCAAGTCAAATGGTGAGGGACTGTAGGATGAATGTGTAGTTTAATCTTAGTTTTATTTTATGCAATTTAGATATCAGATTACTCAATTTGTGTATGACTACCTCCTATAGCTAGAGCGAGTCGAATGGTGAGGGGTCAAAAATGAGTTGATGTGATATGATTAGTTTACTTTGCTTACAGTTTTTTTAAATTACTTTGAGTTCAGTCTTTTCTTTTCTTTATACAGCAGCAAGGATACTGGGTCCCGTAGTCATAGTTCACTATTTTGTTAATTAGAATCTAGGCACATCTTGATTTCATCATTGTAAAGTTTGAACACCTTTGGAACACTTTGAAGTTTGGAAATTATTTTAAAGGTCATCATTACCTTGAATACTTTTGTCCATACTTGATTACTAGAATCACCATCTCACACACTATCTCACATTAGGGAATCAACAAGAAGATAATCCAAAAACAAACCAAAAACTAAAAACGACGAAGAAATAAGAAAATGGTTTTCTTGCATAGATAGTGCACTTCACTTCAACAGTTTACGACTCCCGGATTGACAATTTATATAGCAATTTAGAACACACTAAATTGACCAAACATTTTGGCGCCATTGCCGGGGAAGTGAAACTAGGTAGCCAATTTCTTAAAAAAAAAAACAAGAAAATTTCAAGGAAGGTAAAAATTGATGATCTGTCAAAGTATGCTCTCCTCTTGCACCTAGTGTGACTTGGAGGACCAGAAAAGAGATTTATTGATTAAGTAATTTCTTGAGTATGCTCTCTTCTTGCACCTAGAGTGATCTGGAAGATCAGAAAGAGAATTATTAACCCGACTTGAAGAAAATAAGAATGACATGCATAGAGCAAGAGATTTTAGGGGAAGGTTTATAGCTAGGGCCAAGAGTTCAAGTTTTACAACTCCATCCACTCCAAGGTATAGGCAAGATACACCTCCAACATCTCCAACTCATACTCCTAGCCTTAAGATCCCTGGAATTCAAGAGGCAGTAGTTGAATTAGGAAACTCTCCCACACTATCCACCGAATCTGAGTTAGGAAAAGATCCTTTCTTTACTTCTACAGGAAAACACATTGTAATTGAGGAAGTAGAATCACCTGAAGAAGAAGAGGGAGAAATTCCTCCTCGTTCACCATTGATAGAAGAACCAGAGGACTCTGAAATCTCTGAGGAAGCTATCATGACAGAGGAAGTAGTAAACGAATTTGGAGGAGGTAGGGATAGAGGTAGAGGAGGAGGAAACAATGGAGGAGGTAGAGGTAACAACGGGGGAAACAGGGATGGAGACAACTGATTTGGATTTCCTATAGTTGATGAGGAATCTCGAACAACAATGAAAAACATCTCACCATATGTCCTCCCAAACTTTTATGGGTTGAGAAGTGAGGACCCTGAAACATTTTTATTTGAGTTTGAAGTCGTGTTTCGAACTTATGATTACATGGAAGATGCTCAAAAACTCAAGTTGTTTCCTTAAACATTGAAGGGAGTTGCTCTAAAATGGTTCATGGGATTAGTCACTCAATCAATTAGGACTTGGAATGACATGAAACAAACATTTTTGGATAGATACCTGGACTATTGTATGCCCACCAATCATAAGGATGAGGTATTCAAAATGGTACAAAAAGAAAATGAAAACTAGAGGATCTACTTGAAAGATTTCAATACAACATCAAAAGAGAAAAAATGAGTAACCTAGATGAAGAAACCTTGAAATCCCTTCTATTAAAAGCCATTAGAGATGAATGGATAGATATTTTGAATATGATGGGGAAAGGAGATATATCTCAACTTCCACTTCATGATATAGCAGAGCTATGTGTCCATCTCTCAAGGGGAAAATATAAAACTGGAAAAGGGCCTAGAGATCCTTCTCTCATTAGAGCAAATAAATCTGCAACTGGATCAGTGAGTAGGGCTGAGATTGGAAACATGCTTGATGAGTTCAAAACAAATATTTTAGGGAGTCTTAGTGAGCAAATAGACACCCTTAAGATACAAAACAAGCAGAAAGAAGAAGCTGAAGCTTTGGCCATCTTTTGTCCAAAATGTAGGAAGAAACATGCTCTAAGGGAATGCCCCTTTGATGCAAAAGTTGTAGAAACATGTGCGATTTTCTCAGAAAGCCATGAGACCAAGGATTGTCCTTCAATTCCTAGGCTCAAAGCTGTCTTTCAAAAAGACCCAAATTCAATTGAGTCTCTCTGTTTTGTTTCAAGGAGGCCTTGGCAGGGGCAACAAAATCAAGGGTTTAATAACCCCACGAACTTTCAACCCCCGCCAAATTGGAATCCTTGGCAACAACCTTGGTCCCAACCTAAAAATCCATTTCAATCATGGGTACAAGGTATGCAAAATTCTTATGAGAAATTTGCTCGATTTTATCAATATCCTCCATCTTTTCAAAACCAACAAGTTCCACAACCTCCAAATCAGAATCCACAACTTTCATTACC
>APFE030821234.1:0-10200 GCA_000404065.3 Pinus taeda | reverse complement strand
CCTGAAAACTAATCTCTGATTGGCAATCTTATACAGAAAATGTAGAGTGAAAATCAGGGACACCTGACACTCTATATTTTCCAAAAAAAAAAGAAATCCTTCTTTCTTTCTCATTGCCATCTCACTCCACTCACTTCATCTCACTTCATTTCATTTCCATTTTCACTCCACTCACTTCATTTCACTCCATCTCATCCATTTCATTTCATCAATAAAAGTTTTTTTTTTCCCATGATCATTTCCATTCAGATAGTTATTGTCTAACTATCTCTATTTAGCTAAGTGGTTTTTGTGCCAAGTTTCCGCAGCCGGAATCAGTTTCCGCAGCCAGAAGCAGTCTCCACAGCCACCACTCTGCTTTTCAAATTTACAGTCAAGATGTTAGTACAATAAAATGAAAATGCAGGTATGACCAAGCATGAAGACATGTATATGGAGCATCTACAGACATCAACAGGGAGCAATTGAGAAAGGGCTAATGGACAACAAAGACAAGGATTCTAAAAGGTATGGGCAAAAATTTATTTCAAATAGCAATTAAAGGCACAAATTTGCATAGTTATTGAACCATTAAAGCTCACTATGTGCAATGATTATTACGATAGCTCCACTACCATTCCACGACCTTACTCCATAAATCATACATTTACTCCCTAAACGGTCTCATGATTATTTTTCGAGTTCAACTCATAGATGAACTGCACTCCCACACTCCACTTGTATTCATGAGACGTGACCTATGTAAATACGGCTCCTCTCCACCGTACTTTGTGCAGTCATTTTATCAACGTATAACGTCTCTCACGCAGCCGTTCAATTCCAAATCCCGACGACATTTCACTTGTGTTAAAGCTGCACTTCATTAGCATATGTCTCCATTTCATCTCGGCTTCTCATCCTCTGTTTCCGCTTACAACTCCTGAACATCCCAATTCCCGTATCCATTTTCCATTTCGGCCATCGTTCTTCCACAAAATTTGCAAACAGAACCGTCTTACCTTTGATAAAACCCTCATACAATACGCAGTTGAATTCCAGAGAGAATTCTAAACAAAGGAAAATATGGGACGGCTACTGAGGGTAGAGCCAGAAGGGCTTAAATTTTTAGAAGGGTACCCTCAGACAAAGGAATTGCTAAAGAAAGCTCAATGGCTCCATTCCATCCAGAAATTCAAAGGCCATAATAAGGAAGTCACGAAAGCCTTTGCAAGGTCTTTCAATGACCAGGTGGTGGAGATTGGAGACCTAAAATTCACGGTCATTGAAGCCTCAATTGCAGCAGCTACAGATTTGCCCCAAGAAGGCGAGCGTTGGTTTAAAAAAAAAAGTCTGGACAAGCAAGCATGGAGGTTATATTGCATAACCCAGGTATGGACGTTACTGTATTTAAAAGAGGGATTCATGTTCATGCATTGAAAGAAGAATGGGTAGGCTTACTATTAATCATTCAAAAGTTTTTCACTTGTGAAGGCCGATTTGGGACGATGTACATGTATCACACTAGGCTATTGATGAACTTTTTAGAAAAACAAGCTCTTAATCTGCCATATTTCTTACTGTTGAGTTTGAAAAAGATGAGCACTACAGTCCAAAAGAACATAGGAGATATAGAGCCTCATTTATATCATCATGGACTCATGAGGATTCTAGTTGAAGATCAGTTGAAGAGAAACAAAGATACTTGGGAGCGGTTTCTAGTGAGAAACTATTTTCAAGAGCAATCTGAAGCACCGGGAAGTAGTACACCAAAGGCACCAAGAAAGAGTAGGAGAAAAGGAAAAAGTACCATAATCCAAGACTCTCCTATTGATAAAACTAAAGAAACTGTTCAAAAATAAAAGGAGGAAAGAATTAAGGACAAAAAGCAGAGAAAGTTGAAGAGAAAGAGGAACTTACAAGATGTTTACCAATCACCAGAACTATCTATAGAGGAAGACTACCAAGTGTTATCTGAGAGACTAGTGCATCTCCAAAAACAAGCTGCCACAGCTAAGAAGGAAGAAAAAGGGAAACAAATTATGGAAGAGGAAAGTACTAGCCCACAGTACTTAAGAAGGAGTAGCAGACTCAAAGGAAAGTGGAGGAGAATACAAGTAAAAGGACTCCACTTCATTGACTTGGGTGGGGAAACACCTGAGAAACCTCAAGCTGGCCATAGTCCACCTCATCCTCTACCTAATATTGAAGTCAACCCTTCAGATGTTGATGTGAGCCCTTCTTGGCCAGAACTAGAAGACAGTCCTCCTCCTCAACAAGACTTTGAAGCCAGCCTGAGGAAAACACCTGAAATCATTCCAAAACAGCAAGAGGTATATGACTACCTCGAATCTTTAGAGAAGACAGTTGTAGGCCCGAGCACACCATCCATTCTGCCTCACATATCACAAGATGCACAGGTTCAAGCTTTGAAACAAGTAGTGTTTGAATTGGAGGTTTTAAACAGGCACATTAAACAAGAAAACGAGGCATTAAAAGAGCAAAGCAAAGTGGAAAAATTATTCATGATAATACCATGTTACATATGGGTTTGTGGCAGAAGAAGAACAAGAAACTAAAGAAGAAGTGCAGGAAGTTGAGCAGGGAATTAATCAATCTCAAGTTCAGATGTTTGATAAGGAAACCTAGGATGGTGGTAGCACCAAGAAAGAAGAGGAGAGGACTGGATGTATTAGCAGAGGCTTCAGAATACATAGACTAAAGGGAGATGATTAAATTTTGGTTGCATGAGGACATGCAACACCTTCACAGTGGGGTATGTTGAGTCCCAAACTTACATCTTCCCTACATCCCTTTTTAGCCTTTTTCTCCAGTTACCTGAACCTCTAAGCTATCAAATCATTGCATAATAGTTTAAAATGAGTATATAAATGGTTTCCTAACTATGTTTTGTGACTGTTGTTTGATTTAGATTTTTGTTCAACCAGCTGTGGAATCTGTCACTTTCCGCAGCCAGAATCAGTTTCCGCAGCCTTTTTGTTAAACTCTATGCTACAGGTCTCTATTGAAGAACTCAGCCACATGGGCAAGCTACAAAGGAGGTGGACATGGAACGTGTCCCCTTGGTTCAGCCAAATCATCCACAAAATCCCGCAGTCAAGGCCGGTCAAACGGTGGTCAACACGAGTTTAGCGGTGGCACGACTCTATTTTCATCACGAGGAGGATTGCGTGGCAAGGTCCTGAGTTTTAGGAGGTGTGCTAACACCTAGGGACTGCTCATGGACCGAATCCAACAAACCACCTCCCTGGATTTACTTCCCACAGCTACCATGCTGCTAAAATTCCGATTCTGGTCTTTTATGTGTTTGGCTACTACCGTAGACCGTGTTAGTTAGTTATGTATTTTCTGCTATAAATAACGCATCTTCATATGCATATAGGCTAGTAGTTGCTATGGTGTAATCTTGACTGTTGTACGAGACTTAGTTTCTACTTCATGACTGCATTGCAATATATGAGAAGACACTGGTTTTGCGTTCAAATTTGTGATTGGTTCTAATTGACCGAGGGTGTAGAGGGCCCCTGTACACCAAGGTCCTATAGTTGATGTATAACTTTATGTTTTTCTTCATTTTACGCTCTTGATACCATAGATATTTGTTGTATATATTAACTTGCTCATGGTATTTATGTTATTTGTTGTCCATAACTTTTTTTTATGCTTTTAATTGATTGTCAACTGATCAGTGTTTGCATTTCAGGTTCTAATAGGAAGCCCGGGCAGTGCATATAGTTTTTGATGACTAATGACATGATGGAATTATCTTGTCCTACTGCTGATTTGTTTTATTGGTTCTAATTCCAGCATTGTTTGTTTCTTTAGCTTTGCTTTATTCATTTATTTTTCTACTGGATAAGATATTAGACTATTCATATCAGTCTTCAGTTACCTCCTATAGCCATAGCGAGTCGAATGGTGAGGGATTGAGTGTGAATGTATAGTTTGATACTTGTTTATTTACTTTTGCAAGTTAGTGATTAGATTACTCATAACATTCTCGGCTACCTCCTATAGCCAGAGTGAGTCGAATGGTGAGGGACTGTAGGATGAATGTGTAGTTTAATCTTAGTTTTATTTTATGCAATTTAGATATCAGATTACTCAATTTGTGTATCACTACCTCCTATAGCCAGAGCGAGTCGAATAGTGAGGGGTCAAAAATGAGTTGATGTGATATGATTAGTTTACTTTGCTTACAGTTTTTAAATTACTTTGAGTTTAGTCTTTTCTTTTCTTTATACAGCAGCAAGGATACTGGGTCCCGTAGTCATAGTTCACTATTTTGTTAATTAGAATCTAGGCACATCTTGATTTCATCATTGTAAAGTTTGAACACCTTTGGAACACTATGAAGTTTGGAAATTATTTTAAAGATCATTACCTTGAATACTTTTGTCCATACTTGATTACTAGAATCACCATCTCACACACTATCTCACATTAGGGAATCAACAAGAAGATAAATCCAAAAACAAACCAAAAACTAAAAACGACAAAGAAATAAGAAAATGGTTATCTTGCATAGATAGTGCACTTCACTTCAACAGGTTACGACTCCCGAATTGACAATTTATATAGTAATTTAGAACACACTAAATTGACCAAACACCTACCATTTCACTTGAATTCCATTTAGCCCATATCATTATGTTTATAATACTTCGTTTATGAAACACATCAAAACTTGTTTAAACATTATCGTTAACAATGCATGGCGAAGAATTGTATTTACGCTCACATAAATCACAGAGAAGAAACAAAATGGAATCAATGTATATAAGGAAGGATGAGATCATATAAATGATAGCGCTAGTTTCTGTTTTATTTTGGGCAAGCGTTGGCAAATTATTTGGTAGCACTATGTTTTACATTGTTTTTTCCGGTAAAATACAGTAACTTCAGGGATAGTTTCCAAACATATGGAAATAAAAAATTGAAAACCAAAAAAGGTTTATGTCGGGAACGGGTCCATTGACAAAAAAATCTTTCATTTTTTACACAGTTATCATGATTTTGGAGATTAGAATGGCTCTTTGAAGCCTATTTTTCAGGAATTCACCCAAAAAAACTCATGGATAGTTGTTCATGAGTCACCTCATCAATTCGATTTGGGCCTAAAATCAAAAGATGACATCAAATAAATTAAGCATTCTAAGACAAAAATTTGTTTCCATATACCAAGGCATAAAACTAGGAATCAATCTTTCCCAAATTTGAAGGTAGTTAAATGACAATAAATGGCAATCATATCGCAGATTTTCAAGATAAAGACCAGATCCAAATTCTAAGAGGGAGTTCCATATTTGTTTCCAACAATTTCCAGTAGCTTTCCAATTATTTGAGATCCATTGTAACCGGTTTATTTTTAGCTTATTTGTTATGATTTTAATTAATTTTCTTTCTAGTGAATCAACATCAAATTGTTATTGTTTTGGTTATTTAAACAAACAGTTTGTAAGGGTTGGGACTTGAGAGAAAACCTTTTTGCATATGTGTATCAGCCCTTTGATATTAATAAAGGTTTTTCAAGCATGAAGGATATGAATGTCTTCTCAGAGATTCAGGTTATGGTGTTTCACTGTCGGTTTCCAAGTTTTTTTGTTTCCTACTTTGTTTATCATGGAATGTTGATTCTTCACGTTTGAATGAAGTTACATGAATAAAAGTCATTATGTATGCTCTATTTCATTACATTCAAAACACCATATCTTCTAAAGTTAAAGCAGAATTTTTTCAAGTTAAACGAAGTTTGCATTAATGGATTGTCTTCTTTTTCTGCCATCATACGTCTACAAACTTTATGTCTAATGAAATACCATATGTCTTGACTTTGAGATTGTATGTTCATAAACCTAGTCTTGAGTATCCTTCAATCAACACATCAGTGTGACTCCACACCCAATGGTTAAATTTACCATTTTTCCAACCAAGCCCATCAATTTTCAAGTTGAAACTGGCCATTGAGAAAATGATAAGTTGTTACTAAAGTGACCCTAAGTAGCATACTCAAAGAGAGATTCCTCTCGAAATTGGAAGGGCTAGCTTCCGATTTTAAAGCCTAGTTTAAAGGTTACCTCAATGATTTCCCTCCACAACCAGGGTAATTTCTGAATGATAACAATAACCACTCACACAACTAAATCAAAGACCATAACATCAATTTTTTGTGTGGTTAAAACCCTCTAAGAGTGACAATCCATGACCCCAACCAGCATGGTCATTTGAGGAAATTTTATTATTGAAAAAGAAAAAAAAAATTACATAATAGAGTTCTCACAATTGATCATCAATCATGACCCTCCGTGCTCTTTAAATAAAGATCATGGACCAATTAGATGTTAAGTCATGGATCAATAGCCATTAATATTGAGGAGAATATGAGTCATCGAATTACTTTATGTCTAGAACATATCATGATCATCTGATTACAATGCAACTAATGCATACTAATGAAATATGTTTTTACCTAATAGAGACATTAGACCAAGTTGAACTTAACTAACTCCTACGTGTCCACATATCCTAGCAATTTTAGTAACATTTTGTACAATAGTTTCTTCTCCCACTTCGTCAACAATTTCCTCCGTTGTGTCACAAACCAATTGGGCACTCTCAACTTTGTCTAAGGTATCCATTGACTTGAGAAACAATGTTACCTTTGGACAATATACAAAGAAAATTATCAAAGTTTTGTCTCTCTTCTCTACCCATCCATCACTTATGATAATGTCCATGAATAATAAAGCTCCATCACTTATGATAGTTCCCATGAAGAATAAAGCTTGGCAAGTATTTGGTTGATATCATCAATTCTTTCTAATGGAAAATCTAGCCTAAAGCTCTCCAATGTAGGGGCTTTAAGCCCCACACCCGCAATAGTAACTACATGAATCACAAAATACCAATATGGGCTTTCGGCATAAATGAAAGGAATGCCACAATAGTACCGAAAATTAGCATTGGCCTTGGTTGACTATGCATGTTCTTTTTTCAACCTGTGTCATCCAAGTTAGGTTAGGCATTGAGTTGTGAGTGAGAAGCAAAAAAATAGTGTACATTTCCACCTAGAGCGCTCAAATTTGTAGGAATGGGAAGATAAAGAGGAGAAGCTGGCATGTGGCTTTCATTTCGAGGCATGCATGGAACATGAAAACTTGGGCCTGACATTAAAAATCCAACAGAGGGAGGTGACAAGTGGCTATTAGAAGAAGTTTGGCCACCCAAAATATGTGTTATTTCTACCTATATTCATGCTTTCTTGGTTTTATCTCATTCATGTAATCAATGGCCAAGTTGACTTAGTGTTTAACATCCTGGGGAACACTTTTGCAACGGCTAATGTCATGGCTAGGAATCTATTCAACGTGGTATTTGAATCTAAAAATGCCACCACTATTAGGATCTTTGCAAAATCTACACAAATGTTTAAATGCACTTGAACTCTTTCATAATAATCCTAAACAAAGTCCTTAACTCCTTGCTTGGCATTTTCACTATTTGCTACTCAATCTCTTTATGCCCTAGGGTTTAAAAGGTTGTTGTTTAGGGCATATGTTGCAATGTGAATGAAGATTAGGCTGCTACCTATTTATAAAATTTAAATATCTATAAAAAATAAAATGAAATAATAAAATAAAACCTAAATAACTCCCAAAAAAACTTAAAATTTTTGGAATGCATATTTTTACAGTTCATAATAAAAATATACATTCCAAAATTTTGGGCATTTCATCAAATTTTTCACAGTTTCATCCAGAAATATTTCCAACATAACTTAAAAAATTCTAAATAATAAACAACAATCGAGAAATTATGAAAACATCCCAAAGCTCAAAAATTTCGACATATCTAGCACATTTTAGTGTTCTAAATAAAAAGCTTTCAACAAGAAACAGGGACACAAATGGAATCTAGAAATGTTGCAGCACTTTATTTATATTAATAGTAGAAAAAAAGTTGCATGCCACCTGAAGCCCTTGCCATGCGGCATATACAGTTTCTCATCAAATAAGAAAACAAAGATTGAAGCACAATCGTGGACCCTGGATGGATCCACCAGACAAAGTCTCCGCAGGGTTTTCGTCCCAGGATCAGACTAGAACTGGCCTCACTAAGTTCTCAACAAGACAAAATAGATAGGTAACTCATAATGATTTAAAAGCCTAGCTCCTGTCCCCTTTTTATAGGCTTGATGGACTCTCTAGAATTCTTATTTTATTATTTTCCCTTGAAAAACGAAGGCAAATACCATGGGCAGAACCCACGGGAAAATACCATGGGTGAATTTTGTCCATCTTGGCCATATCAAGAAAAGAGAATATTACATATCCTACCGTCCAAATATTGCTTGCCCTCAAGCAATCCACTTCTATCCACATCCAAAACATCTGTATACTGATACTTGGATCCCATACAAACCAATGTGTCATTCCATCTCTCTATGATAAATGATCATGAATGGATCCTTCGATACCTGGATCCCAAACAATCCTCCAATCAACCCTTCCCTCATAGATTCACCTAGATTCCAAACAACCCCCTCGCCAATCTTGCCCCCAATGGATTCTCCTGGATCCCAATGCCACCTAAGTCCTGGAACATGTGGGTTACGATATCATCTCAGCCCTCCATCATTGCCCATGCTTAAGGACCCAAGCTGCAATATGCCCTTCGGTAAGAGTATCCCATCAATAGAGTTCCAACTCATAATATCTCACCAATCATATCGTGGGGAGGATATAAAGCATGAATGCTTGCACATGGAATAAGTCTACCATGTTGATAATGCCTGATGCTCAACTCATGTTGCTCCACTTGGTCATCCAACATGATCCATTTGGAGAATTTTTCCCTACTCTCCCCAATGCATAAAGGTTGGTTGGTAGTGCTACAAGCTTTATCTATGCACTCCTATAGAGCATTGTTTTGGAACTCCCAACAGTATTCCTCTTGCTGCCCTGTGAGGGACTTAAGATGTTCCTCTACACTAGACAACTTTGTTTGCTGACTCGGCACATACCCCTATGAGATCCTAATTTTTTATATTCTCTTGTAAGATAGTGTCTCGTGTTGTCCAAACTCTCTGCTTCAACATCATAATATGTGTCTTGAAATGCGTGCTCTTTCCCCGAAAATCCTCTATGTGCGATTTTGGTGCCCTGTTGAATGTCTTTGTACATTTTTGCACCAGATGCCCCACAACCACAGCTTCAACTTGAGCTTTTGATCAACTCTCTAGGAATGGTTCATCCTGCACATTATGCCTGTCATGCTTCTCCTCAAGGTCATGCTCATAATGCCAATTCTCCACTATTGGCTCCTCACTCAAGTTTTCCTTGCCTCCTGTTGGGTGAAACTATGTTCGTTTAATTCTATTGCAGTACTTGCCCAAATATTTAATTTGTCAATCCGAGGTTCGTAAAATTACGAGGCACATGCACTATATATGCAGGACCGAAGTGGAACTAATTTAATCTAAATTGCTGAAATCAAATTAATCTAGGAAGGCATTGAAACATTAACTATGAAAGCAGGAAATTGCATAAAGGAAAAGCAATACAACATGTGAATAATTGAATGACAAACAACATATGTGAGCTCACAACAATAAAACTATCTCAAATTATATTACAAGAATCAAATTACAAATCATGAAAGCATAACAAAAGAATATGAATCAAAGTTAATCTCCATTCTCTATTATTCATTATTCATTCCTTATCAAAATGAAGAGAGAGCACTCTCTTATATACATGAGGAAGATAACCATCTCATAATTACATATCCAATATTCTCTCAAGCACTCTCAACTAATTTTCCATTGTTACAAGATATGATCCCTTTGAATCCTCCACAAATATCTCAAGCATTTTCAACTACTTTCCCATTATTACAAAATATGATCCCTTTGAATCCTCCACAAATCTCTCACATATCTTGGATAAGATATGCCAACCAAATCCTCCATGATTTTCTCCTTGCATAATTATCTCCTTAATATGGTGGAGGAGATATTTGAGAATTCTCTTGGAATTAATTCTTCACATATTTCCTACACATCACAAAACACACATATTCTTGAGATACATATAAAAATATGTATATTTTCTAATATTTAATCATAAATTCACTTGTAATAAAAAAATGAATAAAATGGAAAATAAGAAGGTGAAACCCAAATGTATGTATGAAAATGATATG
>APFE030821227.1:0-14054 GCA_000404065.3 Pinus taeda | reverse complement strand
AAAAAATTAAAATTGCACTTTAACTATCACAATATATCCTTAGAGATTTTATACCAACCCAATACCTAAACACAATCTCTATAACTAAACTACTTCCTTGCTTCTATGAGTAGCTACCACGTATTCAACTTTTGTAGTTGTGAGTGCCATTATAGACTTTCTCTTACTCATCAAATTGTTTGATCCTCCAAATATATTAACACATAACCACTTGTATATCTTCTATAATCTACATCTCTAACCTAGTATGCATCAACAAAGCCTTGTATGTGTAACACTTGGTCCAACCTTATTCTTTCGTGGTAGCACAATCCATAATCAATAGTTCCATGCAAATACTTGAAAACCTTCTTTATTTATGTCCAATGATCATTCGATTTCATATATAGAATTTCCAACTGCATTAGCATATGGAACATTAGACATGTTCTCTTCCTATGCCTTGGGACATTGATTTATAGATAAATTTATAGCTATAAGAATAGGTACATTTACCAATTTACTTTCCTACATATTAAACCTGTGTAATAATGTCTCAACATACTTTCTCTAAGTTAACCATAGTTTTCTCTTTTCTTGATACTTTTTTGTGTCCATGCCAAATACGAAATTTTTAGCACCAAGATTGTTCACATAAAATTTAGAGGATAATTGAGTTTTCACATCGTGGATAATTTCGCTATCATTTCCAATTAGAATTAGAAGATGGAGATTTGTAATGTTCCCTCTCTTTTTTGGAGATTGTTTTCCCCTTTTTCCTTTTTTGTTCACTTTTTCACTCCCTTCATGTTTTCCTCCACCCATCAATTATCACACTGTCGATATCCTCCCCTTGTCAATGTTTCTGATCAAGAGGCTCTGCTTTGATTTCTGTCTGCAATCACCTATCATTAATGGCAATTGTTAAACACTTCCTAGAAATGCAATGTTGCATTCTGTGAGTGGAGAAGTTTCATATGCAGTTGGCGCAGATAAAGAGTGGTTTCACTCAATGTTTCATCCATTCAATTGCAAGGTATAATCTCTCTTTTTCGAGGCAATCTCTCCTTTCTTAGAATAATTGACCTTGCCAATAATATTAATGTTTCATCCATGCAATTACAAGACATAATCTCTCTTTTTCTAGGAAATATCTCCTTTCTTAGGATACTTGACCTTGCCAATAACAATTTGCATGGTCACATTCCCTATAAATTCGGAAATTTGTTTCACTTGAAAGAACTTAACCTGTATATGAATCAAGTCCATTTTTCTATTCCGCTCACTCTTGGTCCTTTCCGTAGTTTACAAGTCATCTCCCTAGTCCATAAAAATCTCATATGGAATGTTCCCTCTGAACGAATATAGAATCTTCCCAAGCTACAAATCTTAGCCTTATTCTATAATGATTTAATGGGTAGAATCCCCGCCTACTTGCAGAACGTATCATAACCTTCATGGAAGTGTACCATTCTGGGAGTATTCCTTTTGGTTTGGAAATACTTCTAGGTGAGAATTATCTAACTAGACAAATACCTTCTTCCTTTTCCAACTTCACCAATCTTGGATCATTGGATATCGATGGTAACCAGTTGACTAGTCACATTCCCATAGAGTTGTGTCACAAGAGCATGCGATTGGATGCACTCTATCTAGGAGGTAATCAGTTGAGTAGTAGCATTACTGCATCCCTCTTCAATTGTACCAGCTTTCATGTGCTCGACTTAGGTTGGAATCATCTCCGTAGAATAGTGCCCATGGAGTTGGGTAAGTTGACGCAACTCCAAGTGCTCCACTTAGGTAACAATCAATTGATTAGCAGAAGCACCACAAACTTACCCATTCTGACTACGCTAAATAATTGTTCCACCCTACAAATGCTAGATATCTCTTAATCATCTCACGAGATGTCTTCCCTTTTCTATCAACTTTCTCTCTAGAACGCTAAACTACCTAGATGCAGGCAAAAATGGATTAGTTTGGGAAATACCTCCACAGATTGGAAATCTATCTAGTTTAACACTTCTTAATTTAGAACGTAATTCTTTTACAGTGGCCATTCCAGCTACATTTAAAATCTTAAAAATTTGGAAAGGATATATATAGCAAAGAAAAATTTACAAGGAAACATTTTTATAGAAGTTGGGCAACTCAAAATTTTAGGCCTCTTTGCTGTAAATGAAAATAATCTCTCTGGAAAAATTCTCGATTCAATGGCTAATCTCCGACAACTAAGATATATAAATCTTAGTATGAAAAAGTTAACAGGTAAAATACCTATAAATATGGAAAAATGTGTGAACTTATTACTACTAGATCTACCATATCTCATCCAAGACATTAGCATCACAACAACCAATATCCTCATGATGACCTAAATTGCATACCATGATTTCACAAGGCATGTTTGACCTACTACTCATGCATAACTATAACCAGGACCATACATGCATGAAAACTGCAAAATCAACCATACACACAGGAAGATATTCTCCATGACAACACCTTCAACCTTCATATTGTGACATCATTACAACCATGATCAACACCATGCAAATGAAATAAGCAGATGGACTACATGCATAAGGAGCACATATGCAACCAACATGAAAGCATAATCAACGCACAACCCAAGGAGAGCACAACCATGCTCTAATACCACTCTGTAACATCCTCCTCCCACATCTACCCAAGCAACTAGCCAGTCGGGGTAAACATGCGATGATATGCTACTATGATATGATTCAAACTCCTATGTAACATTAAGGAAATGGAATCAGTGGAAACACAACACACAGACCTCCCTCAAGTGCTTCAGGACCCCAAGGAGCTAATCCACCACTCTAGGTGCCCAATCCCTATGTTAACATAACATTTAAATGAATTAAACCCAAATTTGCTCCCATGACAAGGCATGCATGTGAATGAAACCCAAAATTCGCTCCCATAGGCATTGTTGTCAGCAACCAGAGACCCAATTTGTCTGTGCTATGCGAGTGACTTCAATATTTGAGCCACTTTTTTAGGATGAGAGCCCTGGTCACTACCCATTATTGTACCATCTCTTCAAATCAAGAAAATAACATGGAAATGACAGTACTAAGCAAATATTGTTCAAGACCTTAACTGGACCCCTACTAGCCATGATAAGCATTTTGTCAAACACTTAGTAAATATGCAACCTACATATGTAAATAACAGATATGAGCATAGGGATTTCATACTTATCTGAGATTCACTATGAAGCATTGTCTCCTTATCACATTAGCATCCATTTCATCCATTAGGTCATAGATACATTGATCATTCAATAACAAGTAAGAGCACGATGAGAGCCATTCATAGCTGTTGTCATATACATGTAAATAACAAGCATAATAGGGACATAAATGCAATGAAATTACAGCCATACAACCACATATAATCCATCATAATGCTCATAGAGATACAAGGATAAATAATGTTTCATTAATGATCCAAAATCCAAACTCGGGATGGGACTTATAGATTCCACCCAACCGTAGAATGGCTTAGCCAAATCTCTCTTCAACCATTCACCCCCATGCCATATTTCAAGCATGAATGTAGGATATCATAGAACACGTTAATCAAAAATCATTCAGGGCTTCCAGAGGCCATCCACCTCAACCCATCAAATAGTGATTCAACCTCACAGTCAGACATCACCAAAACCATCATTAGATCGGTCCCTATCCCAGCCTTCTAGGGCTTCAGAGCATTTGTTCCAACATAGATCCCAACACTAGTAACTCAACCCATGACTGCTTCTAGACTCCAAAGCGTTGGTCCAACCAAGGCTTTGTGACTAGTAACTCAACCCACAACTGTTTTTGGGCTTCTAGAGCATTTGTCCAACCAAGGCTTCCAGGACTAGTAACTCAACCCAAGTTGTTACACGACATCCATAGCATTTGTCCAGCCAAGGATATTAGGACTAGTAACTCAAGCCAAGTTGTTATAGGGCTTCGAGAGCACTTGTCCAACCAAGGCTTTCAGGAACTAATAACTCAACCCTGAGTGGCCTAGGTTGATTCCTGGAATTGACCTGGCTTCCCAAGGCCACCAGCTGATAGTCCTGGATAGCCAGGTTAATTCTGGGAATCATCCTAGTCCTACCCGGGGCCAATTTTAATATTTTTTTTTTATATTTTTTAATATTTTTTTGTAATCTTTGGTAGGACTCATCTTTCTCATGTCCACTTTCTCTCCTCGATTGGAGTGATAGCACTTTAAGATTTGAACTTCTTAAGACTTTCCGAGTTCTCGGTGAGACTTTCATTTCGATGACCATTTGCCAATTGAGCTACCCCAAGCGGACTTTATTTATTATTTATTTAGTTTATTATTTTTTATTTTTAAATTTAAATTTAATTTGTTTTCATTTTTATTTTTTTATCTTTTATTTTTTCAATTATTTGTTTTGAAATATTCCTTTTTTTATTTTTTTTATTATTTTTTGTTTTTATTTTTTTGTTTAATATTTTTTATTTTTTACAATTTTACAATATATATTTATTTATTTTTTTATGGTTTTTGTCATGTTTGTTTTATGTTATTACCTTTTATTATTTTTCAACTTTTTGTGGTTTTTTTCATTTTTGAATTTTTGTTTCCTTGTATTTAATTATTATATTATTATTATTTTATTATTATTTTACGGGATTCGATCGATGCTTGACTAGCTCCCGGTCCCATTATGTGAAATTTGATAGTTGATTTTAATTTTTTTATTATAATGAATCGAGTCTTCCCCACAATGTGTCAATTTCATGGTTGGTTTCTAAGTTTTTATTAGAACGAGTCGAGTTCAACTATACTTCGTATCATTTTGATGGTTGATTTTTAAATTTTTGTTGCAATGTATCAAGTTGTCTTAGGCTAAGATTTTAAAATCACTATAGATTTAGCATTTAAAAAATAAATTACTCTTGGTATAATAACTCTTTCATTTAAGTGTTCATTTTTAAAAGGTTTTTTTCAAAAAATTTCTCCATAATGTCATGCTTAAAATAATTTGAAAACTTAAATTTTTTTTTGTTGTCATAATTTTTGGTTTTAATTCTATAGTCAAAAAATTGACAAAATTTTAATGTTTTTCAAATCATGATATTTTATCTTTAATGATAAGGCTGGAAACAATTATAAGTGTTTTTTATTTAGCACCATGATTGAAAATTGTTTGAATTATAGATGTTTCAAAGACAATATATTAAATTTAATATCATGCTTAAATATCGTTGGAATTTTAAGGCTTTTCAAAGAAGTGATATTTTATTTTTAATTTCATGCTTTTAAATTGTTAGAACATTAAATTTTTTTGGAGTTTGATATTCTATCTTTATTAAAAAAATTTGAAAATTTTTCCCGAAAAAAAATATGTTATTCCAACGTAACACTTTTCATTTTCAAGGTGTCGTTTGCACAAAGAAAATGATTTTTACCACCATTTTTAAAAAATGTTAAAAATTTACCCCACAAATAAAATAAAATATTATTCTAGCATCAACACTTTTCATTTTCTACCTGTTTTTCTATATTTCTTGAAGTTTTTTTCGCCAAAATTCTTACTTTAAAATAATAATTCTCATTTAATAAATAACTTTATTCCCACTCAACACCAAATAAAATAACAATGTCAAAAAAACAATTAAAATAAAAAATACATGTTCCCAATGCCAAACTAAAAGAGCTATGTAACTCATCTCATTGTAGGCCACAATGGTCAGAGACTCATAACCATCTTTATTCCCACTCAACATCAAATAAAATAACAATGTCGAGAAAGAAAAACAATTAAAATAAAAAATACATGTTCCCAATGCCAAACTAAAAGAGCTATGTAACTCATCTCATTGTAGACCACAATAGTCAGAGACTCATAACCGCTATAGATGAGGCATGTCTTCTTTGATTTTTTTTTATATCAGTAGAGACACCTCTAGTATAGCGGAATATTAAATTTCCTCCACCCTTCATTTATCATAGAGTTCCATCTTTTAATTGCATTATTTCTTTTAATTTTGTATTCTTTATTTTTATTTTTAAGTTCAATCTAAAAAAATCGGAAGCCGTAAAATCCCAAATTTAAAACATTTGTTCATCATTATTAAATAGTATTATATTAAATAATTATAATATTTCTGTTAAACAAAATATAATAATCATTTTATAATATTTATTATTGAGATGCTCTACAACTATATTCAGTATGTAGTAATATTTTACAAAAGTTTAAATGCTAGTTTAATAACAAAAAGTTAGCAAATAATGTTGTGCAAAATTTAAATGTTGACTCAATTAATAATAATAAAATTAGGAATAACAAACATAACAAAATTATCTTCGAAACAAAAAAAATAAGAAAAATCAATTTGTTATATAGTAATTTTGTTTTTATTAATAAAATTGCCAACAATTTTTTAGAAAAAACATTCATATTATACATTATAACCATATAAATTGTAACTATTAATTAAAATCTATTTTATCATATAATTTGAAATATGATTCTTAAATATATTTAATTACTTAATAGCACATAAAAACTTAATATTTTAATAAATTTAAAAATATAACACATTTTTATAACCATGGGACATTTATCTGAACCTGACTATGAATGTTATTAACTTGTAAATAAGATTTGTTACGATATTGTTGCCAAATATAGTGGTTTGCTATACCACATGGTTCCAAAAACCCATTCAACTGATATTACAATCAAATATTAAATAATAATTTTATTTTATATTTTTATTAATATAAATGAAAAAAAGATTTTTATAATTATTTTTGAATATATATTCTCAGAGATTAAATCAAAAATTTTAGTGAAATAAAAGATATAGAATTAACTTTTATATGTAGAGATGTGAAATCTTATTATGATGTAAGTATTCTTATTAAGACTAGTAAAATTTTCTTAATTAATAAAATTTATTTACATTTTGAAATTTTTATTCCTTTATACCTTTAATAATCCAAAATTTTAATCTGGATATTATTACTAGATTTATTTATAAATATCCTTTTATATATAAAAAATAAAATCTGTTTCTTTTTAAGAACTAATAAAATACATTTTGTCATGTATCTAGAAGGTGTTTTCTCTATATATAGCTTACATGATTATAGTGGTCTTGTCGGCTTTCATTTATTCCCTTTATTTATGAGGCCATTTTACTCTTTAGAACAAATTAAATCTAAAGTAAAGATTTGAAAAAAATCAAAGTACTACATGTAGATTTTTTTTGAGTAGTTAAAAATGAGTTTTATTTCTCTTTAGTTTAAGATAGATTATTAGTAAAATGACATTAAAAATATTAATTTGGTTGATATAGCAGAAGGCTTAATAAATATAACAAAAAAACTATTGTAACAAAAAAATTATTGCAATACAAAGAATGTCTTACCAATGTACACATTTACCTCATTAACCATGTATAAAAATGATATGGATGAACTTTAACTTGACATAAAAAAAAAATAATATATCTTGTTGTAAAATTAACCATTTTGGTAAATAAAATTTGCTTATATATTAATTTCCCCATTTTATTAGAATATGAATGTATCGAAGTTCGAATAATCTCAAATCCCTAGGAAATTGGTGAGCTTGGAGCCATGTAGTACGAATTTAATTTAATTTGAAAGAAAACAGATTACAAAATTCATTATTGTTAAGATGGCATCATTTTATTAAATATTATTATATTTATATTAATTTCGTCATCTAATAGAATATTGATTATTAGAATAAATAATTCTCAAATCCGCTAGAAAAATTGTGGGTAGGAGGCATGGTAGCCCAAATCTAATCTTTTTAAATTATTAAACCAATAACAACTTGACAATATATAACAAACTACATCGTTATGTTATAAGTATATACTTGACATATTCATGAGAACAATTAAATAGTTAATTAAAAAAAATAAAATTAAAAATCAACAAATTTTTATCATTTTTAAATTGAAATAAAAAACTTTAGAATTAGTGCGAAATTTATTAAATGAATAAACCTTATTTAATTATAATAAAAGTTATAATAGAAAATAATTAAAACCCACTAAAAAAATAAAAAAAATAAAAATAAAAATCAACCCATCTGTTATTACATTTTAAATCGAAAGAAAAACCCTTTAACAATTAATCGAAAATTCTATATTAAGTGACAATAAAAGTATAATAGAAGAAATAATAAAACCACTAAAAAGATAAAACGTTTCGTTTATTCTAAATATCGGTCAAAAATCTTATATTAAAATCTTAATTGTTAAAAAGTTGAAACCTTTGTTTCAGTTGCTAAAAAAGCCTCATGGAGAAAATTTTCTAGTGTGTAAATGAATAATGATAATGCTAGTTTTTACATGAAAGTGTGGCCAAATCGTAAATATTTAAATTATAATTTTTCATAAAATTAGTAAATCAACATAAATATCGTAAATATTATGACTATCAATATTAATATGTTTTAAAAATAAAAAATATTTATATTTATAAAGTTAAATATATTATAATATATATATATATATATATTATATATATAAATTTTATATTTTGTATGATTAGAAAACGCGTATGAGGTTGGTTTTCGTATTCTTTTTAAAATGATTAAAATATGAATAATGTTGTTTGTGTATATGGTTTAGCATGTGATAGAATAGAGTATAGATATGGTCGCGTTAACTTATTATTCACTATCTTATTGATATGAAACGGAAAAAGTATGATAAATGTTTAGAAAACTGGCTATCACACTATAAATTTATGATTCACTAGTTGATAGGAAAGGAAAAAAAAAAAATATGATAAATGTTTAGAAGACTTGTTATCACACTATGTAATATAAGCAAGAACAATAATAAGGTTGAACCTTGTATTATGTTTTAATTTTTTTATTAGTATATATTTTTTTGGTCATCTAATATCTAATAGAGTGAGATTTATTTTAGTATGTGTCTATTGTAGTTGTTTTGAGTGTTTGCATAGTTATTAATAATGGCTTCAATGTGAAAGGATTCTTTGTATAGGTCACTAAAATTTTGATCTATAATGTTCACCTATCACCTATTCCATAATGGCTTGTTATTGATTATATTTTTCATGTGAAAGGATTATCTGTATAGGTCATCAAAATTTTGGTCCACAATGTTCAAATTTTCCATAATGACTTATTATTGATTATATTTCTCGTCCACCACCCATGATATGAAGGATTTCTTTACCAAATAGAGACAAATAAGTTTGAAGATCTTTGTATCTCTAGTTTTGGAGTAGCCTAACTTTAGAACCCATTTTTTGAATTCAACCACTAACTCATTCTTGGAGAGATTTTATCTTTTCCTCTTAATGGTCTACTCTATGTTGACCACCTCAGCTCTAGTTTCCATAATGTCGTTATAGTTAAGCTTATGGCCACTCTCATGGTGTGTATTTGGGCATTAGTTAAGTCTTTTGGTGTTTCTGGGAGAGTGGAATGTTTGATAGAGGATGGACTATTTTTATTGCACCCCGTTTGGTAGAATTATGGTTGGACCCTCTACTTATTATCCTCATTAAGGATAATTGACTCTTGATCAAAAACGAAGATGACCAACAACAATGTGTAAGGACTAGGGGTTACAAAATTTGTGATTTAAAAGAAGGTGAGTATGTATGGTAGCCTCGTCAAGGTGAAATCTAATGGGTAAGCCTTCAAGGGAGTTGTAGGGGTGCCCCAAAGAACTAGGAAGTGGCTTAACCTCTAGATTATAGAAGGAAATTACAAGAACTCACTAAAGGAGCCAAACTCGATAACAACTACACATGATTAAATCAACCCAATTTAGAAAAATATGTTCTCAAGAGTCGAAGGTTTCTAGGGATAGAGGCTACCAAAGACAAAAAGGAAGAGGTTTGATTAAGAAGTGGACCAAAGGAAATTCTAAATGTCATAGTTAGATAAATGGAAGTATATAGTTAATCCATACATTTTTCGTTACATATTGTTTTTAGACTTTTCAATTTGCTATTAAGGTGACCATTTTTCAAAATAATAAACAAAGATACTTGTAAACAAAATGATTAACCAAAAAAATAAAATACTTATGAATAACAGTGTAATCCATATGGATATACCAAATATGGAGTGGCTCCAACATATTCAAAGTTATCTAAACGATAGTCCTCTATCACAAACTTTACATGTATGAATAAGAAATTGACTTTGAAAATAATAACCCCTCCTCCTATCACAATACACATACTCATCATCATTCTATCACAATACACATACTCATCATCATTCTATTTGAATCATACATAAAATTATTTGTCTAATATATTTAACCTATATTAAATATTTCCATCCTTCTGATATATTTATGCCTTCATCATTTTATTGTAATCTTAATGGCCACCTCCTCTCCCCATTTTTCTATATGAATCATACATAAAATTATTTGTCCAATATATTTAACCTATATTAAATATTTCCATCCTTCTAATATATTTATGCCTGCAACATTTTATTCTAATCTTAATGGCCGCCTCCTCTCCCCATTTTTCTATCTGAATCATACATAAAATTATTTATCAAATATATTTAACCTATATGAAATATTTCCATCCTTCTAATATATTTATGCCTTCATCATCTTATTCTAATCTTAATCATCTTATTCCAATCTTAATGGCCACCCCTCTCCCATTTTGAATAAGATTAAGATAAATATTAATTTTATATATTATTAGTCCATCCCTTAAACAAAGCATGAAAAAGACTATAGTAATTGAAATGGTGGCCTTTAACATTAATTTACTCTGGTTAGTACCTGCCCCACCGTGTACCGAACATGGTTAAGCATAATTTTGATCATAGTTTTGCCATTCATAATCTTATTTAGTTAGAAATAATTAATTCCTACTTGTCTATGGTCGTAATTCTCCATTTGAGGAGTTTGTTCCTACATAATAGGAATTTAGTTTCTCCTAGTTTAGTGTGTGGTTGAGAGAATCTCTCAACCACACTAGTGTACGTCCAAGATAGAATTCTTATCTTGAGACTATTGATTGTATAAATATGTGTGTAATTTCCTCATTCAATAATAATATAGAATATATTGGTTGTGCTAGTTTTATCTTAGTATCAGAGCTTCAGAGCCTGTAAGGGCCTCTGGCCCTTCATGGGCATACAGAAATAAATTAGTGAGTGTGTATAGCTTCATTAAATTTTTTTTGTTTGTCCATCAGAAAGCAGTTCTAGGTCGTGGATCTGCTCATGAAGTCAGAAATTTGTGCAGGAATCGTCATGGCTTGGCCTGGGCGGCCTTGTCGGAAACAGAGGCTATTGGAATTTAAGAACGCTGATGCACCGGCTGTGACCGAGGTGATTTTACCCGCTGAGCATGTCGATGTCCAGATTGTCGAACAGATTTTGGCGGCCGAGAATGCCAATGTCAGCGTTGATGCAAATAATTTAAACGCCGACGATGAAGGCTGCAAGACGCCCAAGTCTGAGGAGCACAAAATACCAAAGATCTTGACGTGCCCACTGGCACCGAGAAAACCCAGGCCGACGGCAAGAAGAAAGACTGAGTCGGCGGCGCAAGCGCGAGCTTTGTTCGTTAATCCCAGTGAATTGAATTTGTTTTTTTAGTCTGTAGCCTAAGAATGTCTAGGTCAGATAACGATCTGAGACGTCTCTTGGTCTGAATTTCAGATTTTCATATACATATTTTTCTTTAGCAGGATCTGTTTTTTTGGCGCTTCTCTTTCTTTTGATTTTCCAGATCGTTAACAGCAATGTATTAGAAGTGTATATACAATGTGTATATTATCATCATCATGGGATATTAATGAGATTTGATTCGAGTGTATTACTGGATCAGTACAGACCTTGATTTCATGCTTGAGAAGCTGCCATGGGGGCTGCTGCTAGCAAGTATCTTAAAGAAAGCCAAATGAAGAGTATTGTGCATGGATACTGGATTCTGAGAAATGTGGTGGTGACATGAGTTGGCAATTTTAGCAGATTATTATGGTCATGAAATTGCAGCATACGATGTCAAATCATCCCGTTGCAACCTGTATCACGAGGGAAAAGGCTACACAGAATGAGTCATGTTGATTTACAATGGCCTAGGTAAGAGAAGAAACATGGAAACATGTTGCATGTGGCGATTGCAGGCTGTGATGGGAAGCAGTATTTCGATTGCGGATCTCCAGTATTTTTTTTTTGGGAACCATGACATGCATCGTTTTTTGTGGTGTAGCTACAAGTCATGCAGGGCGATGGGTTGGTTCAAAGCAAGTTTCTGCAAGAGTTCCAGCTAAGTATAAAGTGATTGAATTAAATAGTTTATGCTTGGGCATATTAAAAACAAATCCATAATTTCTTGTGAATTTTTTGTCGAGTTGCAAGCGAAAGAGGATTGGATTTCCAATGGTGTGGACCGATGGAGTCTGTGTATGGAGGTTTGTGCCTTGATGTGATTATGTTTCTATATTGGGTAAAGATGAAACTAAAAGTTTCAACATATTTCCTTTGATGAAATAAATTGTCTTCGTAAGTTATTCTGCTTCATGTTGAGGATTGATCAACTTAACATGTAAATGCATTTATGTAAATCTGGTTAAAAGAATTAGATTGTTGTGACATTTAGCTTGGCAAACTAGTGTCACCAGTGTAAATCTATGTTGGAATTTGCCATTCCAACAATAGACAAATCTATTTGCACGAATGATTTATTACCAGATAGGAGAAGACACGATAGTTACGTCAGAGATTGGAGGATGATCGAGATAATGTTGCAGATTGTTAGCAAGCATAAGGTAGTATGCTTGAAAACTGTTCTTGAAGGGAAAATTGTGTTCTCTTCGTGGGGTTGTGAGTGCCTATGTTCTGGTTTATTTATCAGTGGACCTCTCACAGAGGACGTAAAGGAGCAGCGACAATGTTTATGGTGGACAACAAAGTAGATGTTTGTTTGAGTTAGTGTGGTTTGTGGAATAGACTCCCTACCATGTTGTAATAGTAATTGTATGTACCCAGAAATTCCAAATGTTGATGTATGAAATGTAAGCCTTGTAAAGGCATTTGAAAGTTTCTGGTGATCTTAAAACCACTTTGTAATGGTTTATGGTCAGCCTGAAACCATCTTTCATCACTGTAATGTGATGGTTGGTGGTGAGCCAGAAACCACATACAGAGCCTTAGTGGCTACAGGACTTGCCCGATGGTGGCACATTTAAGTTCTGGATTTGCGTGGTGGTGGCAGATCGAATTTGCCTGGTGGTGGCATATTGAAGTTGGCGGGTTTGCCGGGTGGTGGCAGATCGGACTTGCCCGGTGGTGGCATATTAAAGTTGGCGGATTTTCCTGGTGGTGATAGATCGGACTTGCTTGGTGGTGGCATATTGCCTGAGTGGCTAACGTGTACACGACAGCTTTGTGCTCGTAGGAGCAGGTGGACTGCAGTAACACCTGGCTCATGGTCTCAGATATTGGTGTGTCTGAGCACAAGAGGATTGATGTCCTTTTCTATCTGACAGTTGCGTCGAAAGGCGCAATCAGCGCAACTGTTTGCGGTTGTTATTTGGACATGAATATTTGGCTTAGAAAGGCACTGATCTCTCTTTGTTTTTTGGAAGTTATATCTCTTTGTTTTTTGGAAGTTCTGTACATGCAATTCGCCTGATGGTGGTGGATTTGACTATCATGACAAGTAGTCATTAAGGGGGGAATTAGAAATAATTAATTCCTACTTGTCTATGGTTGTAATTCTCCATTTGAGGAGTTTGTTCCTACATAATAGGAATTTAGTTTCTCCTAATTTAGTGTGTGGTTGAGAGAGTCTCTCAACCACACTAGTGTACGTCCAAGATAGAATTCCTATCTTGAAACTATTGATTGCATAAATATGTGTATAATTTCCTCATTCAATAAAATATATTAGTTGTGCTACTTTTATGTTATTTGGACTCTTCGACCAAGCATATATTATGTGGACTATTTCATTCATAACATATATATTATGTGGATTATTTTGTTCGTATATTTTTCCAGTGTAAAC
>APFE030821224.1:3359-42029 GCA_000404065.3 Pinus taeda | reverse complement strand
TTTTGATTAAAATATAATTAACTATTTATAGATTACTCTATAACTAACTAATATTTATAATAACTTTGATAACTAAGAATTTTAGATTAATTTATTTTATGATTTACTTATTCAAATTTACTTATTCTAATATATATATTTATAAAATGGTCCATTTACGTTTATTTTAATAGAATATTAATCACCGAATTAACTTATTTAAATAAATAAATTTTTTACCCCTTATCAAAGTCGAACTAGCCGTTTCCGGGTCAAATCTCGCTGTTATCATTTTAGCCATTACCTTGTCTAGAAAATTGAGTCATTGGATATTCTGCCATATCTATTTAATGTGCTAAGCTAGATCTGTTTCTTCAACTTGTCCTGACGATGAACCACACTAATTGGTTCGAAACGCGTCGGCAAATGAAATTTTATGTGATTTACGCTGAAGAATCTCTCGTAATTTGACATGGATCACAGAAGACTCAATTCTACAATGGTCCATTTACATTTATTTTAATAAGAATATTAATAACCGAATTAACTTATTTGAATAAATAAAAATTTTACCCTTTATCAAAGTCAAACTAGCCGTTTCCCGTTCAAATCTAGCTATTGTCATTTTAGCCGTTACCCTATCTAGAAAATTGGGTCATTGGGTATTCTGCCCTATCTATTTAATCTGCAAAGCGAGATCTGCTCATTCAACTTGTTCTGGCGATGAACCACACTAGCTGGTTCGAAACGCGTCAACAAAAACATATCTATGTAATTTTTGCCAAAAACTCTTTTCAAATATCATAATTTCATAAACTATAAACTCATCCTACAAATTACAACTCACTAACAAAAAAAAATCACATATCTTAAAATTTTCACTTAATATTACGCCCATTTATTGAATACACCTCGCACATGAAAATAAACCATATTACTCAATTAACATTACCCAGAAAGGAAAATCATATTAAGGAAAATCATATTATGCAATTATGTCATGGTATTCAATCATAAGTGATTTTATCCAAAAATAGTATTATGCTATTGTGTCATGGAATTCAAGCATGAGTTCTTTTACCCATTCCATTTTCCACTTAATGAGTGGCGTTCAATCACGAGTTCTTTTACCCGTTCCATTTTCCATCTAACTCCATGTGATTTTGACTCCCTTTAGCTTTAGATTCTTCGTCTTTTCTCACCTCAATCGAGGAAAGCTTTTAGCATTCTTAACAATCAAGTTGACGATGGGATCATTTCGACATTATATTGTTTCCCTAAAGTTCCCTCATGATTGAACTTGAAGTTGAAAGGAGTTGACAATGCATTGATTCATTTATGTTATCTAAATAATGGAAGTTTTTATACTCTTACTAATTTTCAATTAGGTAAATTATATTATTGAAATTTAGAAGTGTCACCTCAACATTTTATATATAAATGTTATGTTAATAATTAGTTTAAATTTATTTTGAATTAATTTATTAAATATAAAAAGAAATTTGTGATGTCTCAATTTTTTTAATAATTAAATTTTGCGTTAATTATTTTATAATAAAAGAAATAATATAATAAGAAATTTAATCACTCGTGTTGTTTAATAAAGTTAAATTTAAAGAAGAGTTAAGCTTTATCTAATGAATTTATTGTGTAGATGTTCTATTGTGGCAGTGATGGTTTCGCCCTAAATAGCCGCCTCTCCTCCCTTCCTAAATTTTGTAGATGATAAATTCTTCTCTCATTGTAGCTTCGATCATCCCCTCTCTATTCCATGAAGATCCTAGTATTTACTCAGATATTTTGGTGTTTATGGTTGTGGGAAACTTGAACTCTTCTACAATTTCACCCTCTATTGCAAACTTGCCTTTCACCATGGCTTCCTTAGTGGCTAGAAACAAGAACATATTTATTAATAAGGGGTTGAGCCAAGCCCTCTCCATGGTTGCAGGCCCACGTTTTCCATCTTCTCTTGGAAATATTTTTCAAAGTGCATAGCTTCTTTGAACTCGCCCTCTGCTTCCATGGTGGCAGTCTTGAATCCACCCTTTGCTTCAAAAAAATATTCAGTCCTAGTGGGCTCAAGACTAACAACAGGTCCTCTATATTTTCATGTAGTGAATTTTTAATATAGCCCCTCTATCCCTAGGTCATTAGTTCATGAAGCCTCATCAATAATAATTCATTTAGTGGTTGAAGCTCTAGGAGAGGAAAAGTTATTCTCAGAGGCATTGTAACACTCTCCTCCCCCATTTCCCAAGCTAACTGGTCCACTAGGGTAAACATGTGACAAAGAGTTACTATGATATGATTCAACTCCTCAAGTACAGTTAAGGAAGTGGAACCGACATGACAAGATCAATCTAACGTTCCACACATGCTACAGAACCTTTAGGAGCCAATCAACCCTTCCAAGTGACCAACCCCTGAGGCAACTTGATTTTTTAATGCCCTAGAGCCTCAGTTGCTCCCATGACAAGGGATGCATGTGAATCAAACCCTCTAGTCACTCCCACAATAAGACATCCATGCGACTGTGGCCCTTTTCAGACAGTTTTGTGCCAACGACCTTGGATTCTGTGTCACTTTTTCAGCTCCATGGCTTAGGCCGCTGTCCAGAACTTCATGAAACTTTGAAAAATGATAAATAACATAGAAACAAGGGTACTAATGCAAATATTTGATCAATAACTTGATTGGACCCCTACTAGCCATAACAAACATATCACAAATATGTAATCTACAGGTCATAACAACATAACTGAGCATAAGGGTCTCATACATATCTGAGATTCATAAGTACATATTGATGCCTTATCACAATAACTTCATTATCACCTATTAGGTCATATATTCATTGTTCATTCATTTTCTAAGCAAACATGATGAGATCCATACATCAAGACTATCATAAAGCATCCTCATAACTAGCATATATTCAACATAAATAACAAATATATAACAACCATAAAAACCACATATGAACAAGTATATTTACCCATCGAACACAAGAGGAAATGAGCTCTTATTAACATATGCAAAATGCAACTAGAACTAGGACTTCCACGTACCACCAAACCATAGATTGGATGAACCAAATCTTTCTTTCAACTAATCACCCACTTGCCATATTCCAAGCATGAATTTGGGATCTCATGGACCAAAACAAGGCTTTTAGAGGCCAAACCACATCAACCCTCAACCAGTGATTCCACCTCATGGTTGTATATCACTAACCATCACCTGATTGGTCTCTACCCAAGTTGTCTAGGGCTCTAGAGTGTTTGTTCTAGATTTTAGGACTACTAACTTAACCAACAACTGTTGTCGGGCTTCAAGAGAATTTGTCCAACTAGGACTTCCAGGACTAGTAACTCAACCCATCAAGGGCTTCTAGAGCATTTGTCCAACTAAGTTCCAAGACTACTAAATCAACCCAATTTGTTATGGGGCTTCCAAAGTGTTTGTCTAACCATGGCTTCCAAGAACTGGTAACTCAACCCACAACCATAAGGAATATGAGCACCAACCAAAAAACAAAGAGAAACCTACAACAACATGGCTATCTAGGAAATGGCAAGGCTAGGAAAAACCACTGTCAATCCAGGAAATCCTCCATGTAAACAACAACTCATAACGAAGAAACCACATGCATGTGCCCTGTATGTCAAAACTAACAAGGAAATCATACATGCAACTCGGTACCCGCAAGAAAAACTTGTTATAGTTGATGATCCCGATGTGCTCTTGCACTTTCCTGCTCTTCCTTTCCCTTCTTGCTCCAAATCCAGGTATGCCAAACTCATCCAAGACTTCTCCAAGGAAACTCTAAGTTTCCAATAGTATGAGAGAAAGTAGAAAATGAGAGCTCCAAAATTGAACTGACAAAAGCCAGCAACTAATACTCATATGACTTTTTATGATTGAGGCCTCTATTTTCTTCAGTTTCCATTATTTTTCTTTCTTTTTCCTACTCACATGCAACTTGTGACCCTTCACCTTCGTTTTCTCCACTTTTCCATTATTGTCATAAATAAATGCCAATAAATGCCACTTTTCCTTTCTAAATTCTTTCCCATTACCTTTTCTAATTTCCATAGCCATAATAAACCCAAAGTGACACCCCACTATGATGTTTTTCCCACCATTTAGCTTGGAATACGTGTCCCATGACCTTGGTCTTATATTTTTTTACGTGGATTTTTGACTAAGGTTGTTACAGAACCGCCCCTGGAGGAACACCATCATCAGTGTTCAATGACACATATAACTAGCAAGACCGTTGATAACAAAAACATACTATGCATGGAGCCTTATAAAATATCTCGTTGTAATATTTACAATAACTACTATCGAAACAAGACAATCATACTATTTAGTGGAGCTTTATAAGGCAACTCATTATGATATTTACAATAACAACCACATGTACTCATACACATTTTCCTCAAGAATCAAATATTGATACTGTCTATGAAGCTTTATAAATCTAGCTCGATACAATATTTACAATAATATACACATATGCACATTTTCTTAGCCAACAAATAAAAGGATACAATGCTGATGTTTTTCCCACCATTTAGCTTGGAATACGTGTCCCATGACCTTGGTCTTATATTTTTTTACATGGATTTTTGACTAAGGTTGTTACAGAACCCCCCTAGAGGAACACCATCATCATTGTTCAATGACACATATAACTAGCAAGACCATTGATAACAAAAACATACTATGCATGGAGCCTTATAGAATATCTCGTTGCAATATTTACAATAACTACTAATGAAACAAGACAATCATACTATTTATTGGAGCTTTATAAGACAACTCATTACGATATTTACAATAACAACCACACGTACTCATACACATTTTCCTCAAGAAACAAATACTCATACTGTCTATGAAGCTTTATAAATCTAGCTCGATACAATATTTACAATAATATACACATATGCACATATGCACATTTTCTCAGCCAACAAATAAAAGGATACAATGCCTACATCCACAACAAGGGAATCGAGAGGCTCACACCTCCACCCTCAAAAGTAGTATCAAGAATCACTTCCTTCCCAAGAAGTCCCAAATCCACTGCTAGTGCCAAAGTCTACATCAATGTGCAGTGCTACAATCATGCTCCACTTGTCCTCTTCAATGAACAGTTACATTCTCATTGTTCTAGGGCACACTCCCAATGTGCGTTTGATTCCATCTCGAAATGCTAATGACCAAAACAAATCCATCCCCAACTTTCCCTTCTCTATTGCACAGTCCCTTGAGAAATCCATTCACACACTTCTATGTAGTCACACACCTTCCAAGTTCCACTAGAATCCCCTTCTTTGTTACACAGTCACTCAAGAAACCCCTCCCTTGGCAAGGTTTCCTCACATCGGAAGTCCAAAAATAAAGGCATATCCCTACCTCAAATGGTTATATCGGTCATAGTATGCTCATGGAAATAAATGGACACTATTGGGTACCAGTGTCCCACAATGGCCATGCTCCTGAATTCTTTACCAACATTTGTTTCCTATTTCAATTCCTTTTTATTGTTGATTCTAATTCTTGCAGTTTGTTCCAACCACCCAACTAGGCATTTTCATCCTTTCTTGTACCAAGCACATAATTCTCATTAGATTCAAAATATATTGAAATAAATTCACATCATACCTCATCAGTGGCCCGTTAATAAGGTATACTTACAATTCTGTTCACTTCCTGTCACAAAAAACCAAACCAACTCTTAACCAATTCATCATATATAAACATATCACATCCAGTTAGCTCAAAGAAAAACCATCATAATCAAAATCACATATCACATGTAACCATCATAAATTAGAAGCATAGATCACATGCATAATAAAAATGAAATAAAATATTGATACTTATCCTTTAAAAGATCCTTTACTTCGAACTTTGTCCTTCGTCCTTTTGTATACACACCAGATTGGTTGACACACCTGACAAGCACCCAACTCCTTTTTTTTCAATCATGTACACATATAAAATGTACATCAGAACACATACATCCACACATGGTGTACGACACCACACAATACATACACCTACACCTGATATACATCATGAAACATACACGTACACTTGGTGTACAACACAACATAATACATGCTCCTACATCTGGTGTACAACACAATACACAGACGTACACATGTAAAACACAATAAATACACATGCCACAATAACATGACTATAGATTGCACATACACAATACCACATGTACACAAAACAACATATGCAACATGCACACAATACTACATGGCACAACACAACATGTGTGACACACGCACAATACCACATGTACAACTTGTACACAGTACCACTTGTATAGCACCACCTGCATAACATGTACACAACACCACCTACACAGATCACCCCATGTACAACAAGTACATGCCACCACATGAACACAACACCACATGTTCATAGAAATATATGTACAACATGCATACCATGCCAAATGTACACAATAGTGCATATGCAATGTGAACAAAGAACTTATGTGCACAACACTGCATATCCAACATGCGCATAACACCATATGTACACAAAAACACATATCCAACATGTGCACAACACCATCTATACACATCACTACATAAATAACATGTACACAACACCATATATGTGTAGAATTTCATAAACAACCTGTATACAATACCATATGTACCTATCACTGCATGCACACAACATCACAGGTACAACATGTAAAATATGTACAACATATACGCAATAGTAGTATTGCACATCCAGAGACCACACTATCTCTACCATGAAACCTTTCCTTTAGTGTCTTTCCACCATCCATGCTTGCCTTAGCATGCTACAGATCACACTGCTTTCATTCCGCTGAAGTGTCCCTTAGCATTGCTTGCCATAACATAGAAATAGTATGATACATAATATCAATTTATATCCACATGATACCAACCTCATATATTTGTCATGACTACTCTTACCACTTGATTCCTTATAAGACCAGGAACCTCTTCATGCCATTCACCTATATAAGCAATAATTCCTCCACAGGAATGATCCTTGATGACCCTGTCATAAAATGACATACATTCATACATACATATAGACAGTAGCATAAAACAATCATGATATATGATGACCCTACTGGACAATGACATACATAAATACATATATACATATAAAGACATTAGCATAATCATGATCATAACATAATTACCAAATATCATAACGTCAAGTTTAAGAGAACCCCCTTTATCCATGCACAACATGCACAACATTGAGAACAATAGTTCCCAACTTAGCCAAGGCATATGATGCCTCAAATCCATTTACTTTACCTTTCCTGATTACTTTTCTCATGACTGTCCTACCACTGTCGATTTACCTCAATGGACCCAACCAAGCCAACTAGTTGTCATACTCTTTCCTTCATGCAATGTTGCCTCCTCTCATATCTACCCACTTTCACTAGCTTGACCAAGGTAAACATGAAATGAGGGGTTGCTATGATATGACTCAACCTCCTAGATGACCTTAAGGAAATGGAGTCTACACAACAAGACTTTAATGACTTTCCTTAGGTGCCACAAGACCTCTACAAACAACCCAAACCCTCCAAGTGTCCAACCGCGGAGACAACTCACCTTTTACCTAACCTGGAGCCCTAATCGCTCCCTTTTCAAGGCATCCATATGACTATGGGTTCCCAGTCACTCCCATAGGCCTACATTAGTGTGGCTGTGGCCTTTTTATGTCAGTGTCATGCCAATGAATAGGATAATTAAGGCTATTTTCTACAGTCGGGGATTAACCTCTACCCAGAAAGTTATGAAACTTCCAGAACTCATAAAAGACATGAAGATAATTATTGTAAACGAAAATTGGAACCAAGACTTAACGTGACCATCCCCAACTAGGACTAACATTTTTTCAAACACTTGCTAGATATGCCACCTACAGGTCATGAATGCAGTCTAAACTTAAGGGAATAAAAACATATCTAAGGTTTAACAATAAGGCTCTCTACCTTCTCAAATTATTTTTCATAATATCAATTAGGTCTTGCATTCATTATTTATTCAATTAAATTAAAAACACGAATAGAGCCATGATTGATATCTGTCATAAAATCATGCTTATAACTAGCATATGACCAGACAAATAACCATAAGAGAACAACCATCAAAGCCACATAATAACAAGTACATCTACTCATCAAATCAAGAGAAACTTAGATTTTATAAACATAGGTAATTAACAACCGCGTTCAAGACTTCCACGTTCTACCCAACCATAGATTGGTTGAACCAAATCTTTTTTTTAGCCAATCACCCTCGTGCCATATTCCAAGCATGAATGTGGGATCTCATGGGATAACCAATCCATAAACAACTAAGGGAATCCAAAGGTTAAACCACCTCCACCCTCACCATGCTCTGACCTCATCTAAATCGGCACCAAGATCACAAAACCAAACCGATATTGGATGCCTCAGAATTTCTTCACCATCCTTGAGGAATTTTCTTGTCTCCACCCTCAGGCTTTATCATGTATCCTGTCTTTACCGGTAAAGGGATTCCTAGGCCTTTGGGAATTTTCCTGATACCACCTCACCCTGAATTCTGAAACAATCTGAAAATCCAAAATTAAAATCGATAATAATCCCACCACACCATGGCTATCTAGAAATAGAAAGGCTAGGCTAAAACCCATTGTCAAAACCCGGCAAAATCCATGCTAATGATTGTGAAAGAACCAAATACCAACATGCATAAACTATTCATGTCAAAAACATCTTGGAAATCACACATGTAATCTGTTACCTGCAAGTATTCCCGCTAAATCAACTTGATCCTTGCCTTCCTTTTCTTTCCTTGACCTTCTTTTCTTTTCCTTCCCTTTCCTTGCTTTTCCTTGTCCTTCTTTCCCTGCTTACTTTATTTCTCCTTTTGGTGTGCTTCTCCTCTCTAAGACAAATTCTAACACTAAACTAACAAAAGGCTACCAACTGATCCTCATAAGTCTTTTTACCATTGAGGTCTCTATTTTCTTCAATTTCCATCATTTTTCTTCATTTTCCTCCTCACATGCAACCTGTGACCTTTCACCTTCATTTTCTCCTAATTTCCATTATTTTCATCAATAATGTGCCAAAAATACCTTTTTTCCTTTCCAAAGCCTTAGCCATTTCCTTTGCCAATTTTCCATTAGCCATAAACACTTTAAGTGATGCCCACTAGGATATTTTTCCCAAAATTTAGCTTGGAATAAGTGTCCCTTACTCATGGTCTTAATTTTCAGTTATTAAATTTTATTACATTAAATTTAACCTGGGCTTGTTACACTTCAACTTTTCTTTACTCATGTACCAACTTTGTGTGAGTCTTACATTACCTATCGCGTTCCATTCATCTCTCCCTGAGCTCAATTAACTTCCTCCTTCCCAAAAAATTTCCAAGATGCTCAAAAAACAAAAGGAAAGAATAAGAAACAAACAAGAAGAAAACCATGAAAAACAAATAACAATACGACACCACAAACAAAGTGGTATGGCCATACAATAAACATAAACAAAACTACAAATCAAGCAAAAACAAACACAAAGGATCAAAAGCACAAAAATAGTAACAAACACCATGACTCAATTCCCCATGGGTTCCCAATGCTTCCAAGGGAAAACTCAACCTGAGCCTTCTTCAAGATTTCATGGTAGTCTATTTTCCATGCAACCTTGCATCATACTTCTATAAACACATAACTATGAGAGTATAAATAAAAATAACAATATACCAATTACCTTACCTTGAGGTACTTAGCATGTTGATCTGTAACTGAACACATACACTTCTCAAGGAACTCCAATTCCTTGACAAATCCAGCTATAACTAGAAACCCATTTTTATACCTATCAAATACATTTTAAAAAATATAGCACATAACCACATGATATTATACAAAATCAAGGTTAAGAAGACTTCATGTGTTCATTCAAAGAACTCACTCATTTGGAATTGTTGTTTCCAAACATAGCCAAAGGAATTCTCACCATATTCCTTTCTTTTAACTTTTCCTTGTTGCAATTGAGTCTTGTTATGCACTATCACATCACCCAGTTGTTAGTTATATAAACATATCATTATTACCTTGTCATGTTAATGCCAAGCATATTTCCCTGAAACTGTTCACATATGTCAATAAAACATTTCAAAGGTCAATACATCATGTATATTAATTTTAAATCAACCTTTACCAAGACTAATCAACCATGTACTAATCAATTAATAGTCAAAATCATAATACTACAACTAGAACACAGTTACACTCAAGTACATATTAGTTGTTTCAGCATATAATGCAATAGTACAAACATCTTAAAACAAGACCATTCATTCATGCAATCTTAGAGACACATACTCATATCGTGCAATTAATCAAACATTCAAACAAATTTTAAACATACCATGTTAAATAGATCAACTAGATGACATAATAAAACACTCAAACACCAAATAGGTGTCATAATCAAACTTATACCTTAATGTATCTCAGGGAAGGCTATCTTGTCTGCATAGTCAATCTATATTAGCACAATATAACTTGACAACACATCAATTAAAACATAAATAAGGTCATGATATCTTGTTGACGGTGTTTGACCTGCCAACACTTATGGGATATCGATGATATGAAGTTCCAACTAGACCTCATACCATTTGGTGTAGGAGTCCCATATGGTACAAAGGTTGAGTTTCCATTATATTAAAGATATGCCTTAACTCTTACTTATCAGCACATGAGAGTGGTTTACTTTTTCTTCGAACAACGAGGTTTGCATGCCTAGTGAGTGCTTAGCGCCGCTTATGTCAAAGTTCTTTCACTGCAAAGGGAGGGGGTGGAAGTGAGTCTCAGTTCGAAAGGGAATAGTCCCAACTCTTTTAGAGACACACAAATCAATGGACATGCACAGCTTCCAGTGGAGTAGTCCACACGGATATGACATTCACAAACACAAAGTAAAGAGATAACAAGTACAACACCCAATGGAATAGTCCACATGAGTGTGAAAAGAATTATAACAAGTTTACATGAACAAATATGTCGAGTGTTTGGTGGGATAGCCCACACAGGCGAGACAAAAATAAAAACTGATACAACACATTTCCAATAGCATATGTACTAAAACAATCGAAATAGTTCAACTGTCTTAATACAGGTTAAAGCAATATGCATTACAAGTGTCCAAAGAATAGTCTTACAAATGAATACAATACATGTGTGAAAATGTGTGGGCTTGTTAACAGGCTTCTAAATTAAGCAAAAGTTCCAAGACACATCTGTACACTATTACACCACTAACCCCAATAGAGGGGCGTTGGAGCCACTTCTCACTCCTCAAAGAAATGATTATGGACTCTCAAGGCTATATGGGAGGAGCCAAGGTGAAAATTATTCTGCATGTATAAATGAGGGGTATATATAGCCAAGCGTGAAACTAACCCTTGTGATTGTTTGTCTTCCCTCATGATTGTTTGACTTACATGATTATTCAACATTACATGTGGGTCTCTTGGAATTCCATGTTACATTACATTGATTACAAAAGTATGGCCCATAATAGTGATGTGGTTGAAATGACTCATAACATGACTTGACATGACATAGTTGGTATGCTCATGCTGGTGGTGGTGTCCATGTTAAGCTACAGTGTTGCTAAGTGATGAATGTGATCTTGGTGTATCATAGCTTCACCTCTATATGGCAAGGTGTGTGAAGTCTTTGACAGTCTTGACATTCGCTTGATAGTTTATGCATGCACATGTGTCTCTTTTGCTTGCTACTTGGTACGCTTCATGTGTTTGTACGTTCACGAACAAGTATCTTAGCATGCACTTCTTGTTCATCTCGTTCATCGTCATGCCATGTCTCATCCATGTACTTGTATCTACAATCACTCATGATGAGATGACATTAAATCTAGAAATATCCTAGTATACCATGATGCATCATCTTTCGCTTTTGGGTATAGGTGACTGGGAGAGAGGACAAGGATCTCAGACTACGCACAAAACATTTCAGACAGGGATGCTCACTACAGGTACATTTAAGGAAAATTGCACAAAGGTCATTAGGAAGCTAAGGTGAGAAGTCCAAAATAACAGTGACCATATGTGGGGTCTGGCTCAGCTGGAGGGTAGAACTACACAATTTTTCCAGGGAGGCAGTGCAAGCAGCAAGGGGACACTGACAATGAAAACTATGTAGATTCTCCAGGGAGACCGATAGTGGGCTGCAAAACCTTGCTAGAAAAAACTATGCACAACTAGGAGGATGGCTTACAGGACATCCCTACACTATTTCTGAGTAGTTGGGAGATAGCCCATGAAAACTACATAGTTTTCAGAAGGAATAGCATGCTAGTTGACAAGGTGACTAGCTGACAAAACTACAAAAATTTCAAGTAGAATGTAGTGACAGGTAGCACGTGTCTGTCCGACATATCTGCAAATTTTTTTTAGTGAGCATAGGTGGGCATGCTTGGAAGCTCCTAGACAATGTTTTGAAGGAGTGGGACCTAGGGTTGACTGCTTGGTCAAACTCTCTGGCTGACCAACTAGAGGCTTGATAGATTTATTTTTGGTAGTGCATATTAAGATGGCTTTCTGAGAAACTTTTGCGATATTCTGGGTGATAGTCCATCGGGTTTACTCCAGGATTGCGTAATGAAGACTACCTGGGAGGCAGCCTCAAGCTCTGTGCAATCCTAGGTAGCAATACATGATCACTGAGAGTTGAGACTATTTAGTGTAGCCCAATGAAGGTCCAACTATTAGAGGGAGGTCCAATCGACAAAGTTTTAGTAAAATGACTAAGTGTGTGAATGAGTGACTTCGTACATGCATCTCCTTGTGAACACATACTCAACATGACTTGACAACGAGACACCTCAAACCATCAAGACAACATACACTTCATGTGACTAACCGACGATGGCAAGCGATAAGGATGACACTTGTGATAGATCATTGAATGACCATGAAAAAACTTGTGTGACAATGCTTACAATATCATTTTTGAGTGCGATAGATTTTTACATAGAGACAACAACTCAAAAACAACCTTCAATGTCACTAGAACGAGTTCACAAGCATGACATAGCAATCAACATGTTGAAGATGACAATTGGTCAAACAAGTGAAAAGGAAGCAATACATGTAGAAGAAACACATAAAATGACTTTTCGTGTTTGTGCACATGCATGTTACTGAGGACAAGATGATATGACAATGACAAGCAGTCCTGCAAACTCAACTAAGAGGTGTACTTCAAAAGGTCTCCTTTACTTACCATACTTACTCTCAAGATGATCATGCATCCATCAGAGCTTGCATATGTTCCTGATCTTTTCCATTACTTGGTTCCTTGGTTCCTCTCCTCAACTCCTTGGGAGGGATCTCAGCATGTCACCTTTTGTTGTAGTCACTGAGAGGTAGATCTATGCAATTTCAGCGAGTAGTGGTTGCTACCGGAATGAGGCTGTGGGAGGCCCATCTGCGCAGTTTTTGCATGCAAGACAGACATGGTAGCTTGGACAACACTACGCAATTTTGAGGCACAAAACACAGGTGTGGGATGGGGGTCCTGGGAGGACACCTCTGCACAATTTAGGAGTGTAGTGCAGTTGGAATTCTCTATGCATTTCTGGAGAGAAGTGTCGACTTCCTGACTACGCATTTTTTGAGAGTAGTGATGGCTAGGGTCTCTACGGGTTTTGGAGTTTCAGTAGGCAAGGGGGGTTGGTATCTCTACAAGATGTGGGGTTTCAGTAGGAAAGGGAGGTTGGTGTCTCTACACACTACAAGATTTCAACAGGCAAGGGAGGTTGGTGTCTCTACACACTATGGGGCTTCAGTAGGCAAGGGAGAAATATTGATGGTTGTAGAAGCAAAGTGCACAGTTCTAGGAAGTTGAATGAGGCTAGGTTGCTCGGGAAAATGGCTAAGTGTGAGAATCATAAAACATATGTAAACATTGATAGGAATTTGCACATAGACACTTAGTGACACAACATAGACCATACAGAATACATAAGGTATACTTTTCTTGATGCAATAACCTTCATGAAAAGAGTGTGTGAAGTGAGTGTGAAACATGTCTATGTGATGACAACCACTCATGCACACATGCGCTCCCTTGAAGCAAAACAACATTCCCTTTGCATGACAAATAACAACCCCTATGCCCAAAGATGACACATGCTGCATAAAGAAGAGAACATGAAAAAATCATAGGATCGAGGAGGGAAAGCTTGATATCATCAACTTACCAACAACAAACCAAGGATGATCGATCATAGGATTCAAGGTAGACTCCAAAATTTGCATGCGAGCCAAAATTTTGGAGCGTGGTTGTAGCTGGTACAATGCTTGGTGACACACTGGTAGAACTCCAGCTCTTTGAATGGACCTTGTTTCATGAAAAGCGAGTCTAACCCTTCCAGAGGTATTTTTTCATTCTTCGATCATGATGGCTTCTACACTAGCTTGTGTGAAATATGTAGTCCTTGCGATTCTCTTGATTTGTCAGCACACATTCCAAGCTAATTCAACTTAGTTATTTTGATTTGGGATGACGGGTATATTGATGCACAAGTAATTTAACTATCAGAGTTTAAGTTTCATATTTAGTGTTTCTCCCTTGTTAGGAGGCTTGTAAAATACCCCTGCAGAGTCACGCAGGAACACAAGCATCACTCCGTTGCCAGCAAGCCTGGTCAGTACGCCAGCAAAGTTACTTGCATCACCTCTTTGTGTAGGAAGCCTTTCTCTTCTTTCGTCTTATTCATTTTTCATTTTTTTTAAGGACTATGCATAGGAACTTATTTATTATAGAGGCAGAAGAGGGATCTTGACTTATTGAGAGCAGAAGAGGTTGTTACTTCAGAGAAGTAAGTTATGTATACCTCTGACATACTTGTTAACGTTTTCCCCCTCACCTTACTCTACGTGACTGAGCTGACAAGCGTTAACCCAAAAGAACTTATTAGAGTAGGTGGTACTAGTGAACAGTGCAAGCTTTGTGTTTCACCAAGACTCACACTAAACCTAATGTATTTTCCATCAAGGCATCATCGACTGGAGATAACAAGTTATTCATAAATAGAGAGGACAACAAATAACTAGATGTTGATAGTTGTACAAGTCCCCTTAGATTTTCCCGTCTTGTCTCGAGAGCCAAACATGGTTTCACGAGAGGCTAACACATGGGTACAAGCAAGAAAATAAAGAAAAAAGCAAAAAGAGGAAGTAAAGAGAGAGAAAAACAAGTAAAAAAAGAAAGAAAGTAGGAAAACCAACCCAAGTAAGAAAGCAAACAAACATGCAAACTAGAAAGTAAAGAAAAGAAAGAAGCAAAGACTACTCCTACCTCTACGCTAAACAATGCATGGGTCTACTCACGTGAAGTGATATTTCCAATGCAGCTGTTGAGTCGTAATAAGGGTCTCTTTCACCTCTAATTACCTCACATTAATTTGTCAATCCAGGAACATTTTGTTATTTCAAAGAGTGTCTCGATCTGAGGCTCACATTTGCCAGAGTAATGCTAGTAGTATAGTGCTCAAGAAAATACAAGAGTAAATGGATGCTTGAAAGAAAATATACTTATAGAAAACTACTTTCAAAGGCTAAATCACACATTTAGAAAACTAAACAATTCATCCATCAAGGGTTCTGTAGCAGTAACTCATCCCTTTGTAAACTGATGGGACCAGAGGAAATCAGGGAACAAGTCTTCGATTTGGGAGCCAGAAAATAAATCTCACTGCCCACTACAGTCTGAGGGCATTCTTCACACCAAAGCAACAATAACGCAAACGACAGGAAATGGAACAACAGATAAGAAATGGAACAACAACTTAGAAACTGTAACGACAATTAAGTTTAATAAGCAACAACACCTTAGCCTACAAGATCAAATGCAACAATCGTGTCCTACAGAAATCAAATGGAAATTATCTATCTAAATTAAACAACACACAAAAATAGAATAACATTGATTAATGATGAAACATGGAACAATACGAGAAAGTCAAATATAAATATACAATAACTTAACAAAGGACACTCCTCAATAGTAATATGATCTTGGTAATCCAATTGTCAATCTTAGTTACAAATAATATGACTGTCTTTTAGAATGGAACAACAACGTTCATAGGTTTAATCAATCGCAAGGAAATATAATTTCTAAGATGAATTCAGTAATATCAATGGTCAAGTGTTACAACACATACATTCTAGAATTGAACAACAATGGTACCCTGTAAAAGCCAGTTATATCAGTACTTAAAGAAACAGCAATGCGTTGCAGAGTTATGATGTCTCTGACTCAGGAAATGATATCACTTAACAGATCAAACGTAATAGAGCCGTGGAATAAAATATCAGAACATATCAGACTACCAAATAAAGCTGATGAGCAAGCCATGCATAAACCTAAAGGAATAGTATAGGAGCAAGTGTTCCTCTAGGGTCGGGCCCTTAGCCTCCAGGGGTACACCGCTTGAAGTTATTCCAGGATTAGAGATGAAATAGTAACCAAGTTTGTATTAATGCATAAAATAGAATTACAGTAGATCACTTCTCAATGAGAGTCAATGATCAAGGTCTCAACTTTAAGAGAAATTACATAAAAAAACATAATCCCCCCAGCTAACAGTGCTGCCTATTTTTATATTGGCGAAGGCGGAGATGTCTAGGTACAAAAATAGTTAAAGTAGCGATCCCTCAGGATCAAAGGATCCTAAGGGATTCGCCAAACTGTTGGCTCTCAGTTATTTCTTTACTTTCTTGTGCCGAGCCAATATCTCCATCTCCTTTCCTTGGCTGGTACGCTTTGATTTGGTTTGCCTTGTTTGCGTGCGGTTCCCCGCCAAAGGGACAACAGTTAATCTGGATTCGTCCTTTCCTTTGGAACGACAATCTTTTGTTTTTCCTTCTTCCTGCGTAAGAAAATGACAATTGTTAGTGTTTTCGTTTTGCATATTAATCTTACAGATTTTGTCACAATTCCTTATTATCTACCTAGTTCATGATGCAAAAGGTTTGTAAGCTTTAACAAAAAGATGCTGAAATAATCACCAAAAACATACCTTTTTTTGTACTCCACACACCCCATTGCTTACCCTTTTTCATGTCCTCATGAAAACATTGTAGTTGACATGTAAGGCAGTGAGAGAGTAGGCTGGAGATGGGATTTCATGTGGAGGTCTACAGCCATGATGCATAATTAGGTGTTCAAAAAAATGGCCTAGCTAACCCTCAGGCATCTCGTACAGGGCTTGGTATCCAGGTGTAGGGTGCCAAATAATTGGGCTCCGGAACCTATACCCTAACCAGGATGGCCCTGCTCTCACGATAACTTCGCCATAGAGGTGCAAGCGATTAGCGACTAACTTAAAATTTTCATAATTAAATGGTTCCCTGAGTTGGATATTCGGATTAGAGATCTGATATCGAAATTTAGCCGCATCAATGGCAAGGTCTTTAATAGTGAGAAAGTGTTATATTCCATGCCGATTGATTGTTGTATGAATGGGTCCTAATTCTTCAATTACGCCTAGAGTCCCCATGACGTTCCTATGTTCCCTCCACATCTGTACTGGATTCCTAGGCTCAGCTCTTACCCACAAGTCTAATCCAATTTCTTGCCTTGGAAAGCATTATAGGCTTTAAGCCATTTCATTTGATTAACCCCAAATGAAATAAATTCCCGCAATTGGATATCCCCAACAAAAGGGCCAGGGTTCTGCTCGGTCTCCTGGTCTAATGCAAGGTTATGTAGATAGAATTCACATAGTAATCTTTGAACCTTCACTCCATAATGCTTACATCAATTTATAAAATCATCAATGGTATTAATTTGTATAGGGGTGCCTGCTTTAACAACCTTTATTTTCAATTGCAAATATCGTTCCATTAAAAATAAGGCATAATTCTTGGCAGGGGCTCTACATGCTAGGACGTCATTGTACAAAGAGCATAAGGTATCCATCTACTTGATAACTATATCTAACCTACGGGTTACCTTCGCGAGTTTTTCTTCCTCCTTTCACCACCCTTCAAAAGCCTGACTTTCAGATAAATTGACATTCCTTAGCTGCTGTTGTAGCTCTTCATACTTTTCCCGAGGGACCATTTGTTCTGCGAGTTTTTCTGCTGCTTACTGAGCTTGCATCAAACCCTCTTGTAGGGTCACTATCCTCGGATCACTATCCCACATGGTAGTGGTGAGCGAGAGGTTCACTTGAATATTCCTATTGCGTTGCCTTGCATTCATAGTCTGCATCCTTTAGAGGGTTGTGCCTCTGTTTGAACTTCCTTATCACTGGTCAATATATCGTTCGTTTGTACTTCAATATGAGCAACAGTAAAATGTTATTCCTTTTGCTTTTGAATGATAGTCTAATCGTGAACAGTAGATTGTTTTCCAATGACGATTTGAATAGGAGGCTGCCCTTCGTCAGCAATTTGAAAAACAAAATGTCCCTCAACAAGGTTTGGAACAGCAGACCGCTTCTCGACAAGGTTTTGAACAATAGGATGGACTTGGGTCCTTCGAACCTTTTTCTTGAGAGGTTTTGCTGTAATGGCTACATGTATCCCCCCTGAAGTCCTTTTTATCCTTTTTAGTGTTTTCAAAATCCTAATCTGTTGTCGAAGTTGAACTATTATATTCAACAATATTTGTTGTTCTTTATGTAATCTCTTAATTTCCTCAATTTCCTTAGAAGGAACAACAAACTGTTTACTCCAGCCTGGACTGTCATCTTGATCACTCCCCTGGTTTTCCTCCTGCGGTGCTCCTTCAATGTTTTGTTCAGGTTGCTCAAAGGCAAGAACCCTAGCTGGTTTTGTTACTTCCTGGGTGACTTCTTTTTCCGCCTCCTCTTCTCCCAGAATTTCTTCCGGTGTAGTCTGGCTAGGAACCGATTGTTCCTCCTCTGTATCACTTCTCTCTCCTGTCATACTTTCATCATGAATAGGCTCACTCTCGTTTTCTACCTCCTCATCATGTAATTCTTCGGGTGAATTTTTATCTTGAGCAGAGTGTTCTTTTGGGTCTTCTTTAGCATGGAGTTCTAGTGGGCTAAGAGGTTGACCATATTCTGTCATATTGGCCAAGATTTTGGCCAATTCATCTTCTCTTAATGGATTCTGCAATGTGCTGCCTTCATGTTGTTCTGTTTCCTCCTCCTGCTCAGGTTGCTCAGTTTCTTCCTCCATTTCTCCTTCCTTGTTTCCTTGCATTCCTTTCTCATTTTCTTCTCCTTCTAATTGTGGGGGTTGCTCCTCCCTTGGTATCTCCTTGGGAATTTTCCAGCCTCCCTTTAATCCGTGCTAATCAGACTGATTTCCTTCATTTTCCTAGATGCTTAGGTGTATTGGTGGCACGTTTTTGTTTCGGAGATGGCATGGTCAATCCCCCATCGATTATGGCAATCAACTCTTCCCAACTGCTCTGCTACTGGGTAAGGCTATGGCTAACTATTAACCATATCAATCCATGGTGACTCACGACTGATTCTATATGCTGTGCCTTTTTCATACTTCGTGCAACATCATGAAGTAAAAAATTTAAGAATGTAGGTAAATTTACAGAGAATTTTTTCTTTAATATGGCTAAAAGTTTAAGGTTTCGAGGTTTTACCATGTCTTTCCTGCCTTCACAGGTGATGTAGCTCTAAATAATCCTTGCCAATTCTGCCCATGGCTCTCCTAATGCTGCCAGTAGAACCCCTTTTCCTCTAATTGTCAAGTTTTGGCCTTCATCCTGGAAGGTTTCTATGATTTTCTTCAATCTTTCCTTCTTTAATGTCCATACAGGTCTGGCTGCTGGCAATCTTGAGACTTCAACAATTATGTCATCGGTGACTGCTATAGGTCTCCCCCTCACTGTGGAGTGATCTTCTTGCAAGTTCTGCAAGAATTACATTGCTACCATCTCATTGGATTCCTGCAACCAATCAAGATAAGTTAACCAACCTGCTCTTGCCAGAATTTTCTGTGCAATAGCAGAGACTGTTAACTTCTGTGGTTCTCTCCGAATTGATCTTCCTCCCATGTTTTTTATTTCTCTGTAAAACCTCAATGGAACAGAAAGTTGTTCACACTGTTAAAACACAAAGAAACTTAACAAACGTAGCACTCGCTCAAAATCTAAAGGACCATACTAATGCCGCAGAGCATACTATGGAAATGGCTTAGGAACAGCAAGCTATGCAAAAAATAAAAAATAGTATATCATTGAGCCTTGCTATTCCCAAGTACGCAATTTCCCGAATGGTGATTTGACATGTAAACTAGCGAATAATGAGGTTAACCTCCCCCCCGCAATGTGATAGGTCACCCCCGGCCATCAAATACAAGAGCAGCATGCCAATTTGCCCTGGATCAAAGTCATAAAGGAGCAACATATGGCAACATGCCATGTTTACAAAATATAGTAGGTTATCGAAATCGAGGTGCATATTCGGATTGATTAACAAGTAAGAGATTGTTGTGATATGATGTGAGGCTAGAAGGATAGGACAGTTACCATGCACATAGAGTCTCATGCGGTCATTCACTTTTCTGTCATGATTGGTAATAATAGATTACATGTGTTTGCATGGTTCGGGAAATAATATACATACTTCTTATGTGATTTATTACTAAAGTATAAGAAACAAAAGGATGTTAATACTTACCTATTGGTGTAAGTAGTGTGACTTCAATACCATTAACAAAGCACTGCTGCCGACAGGTGTCCATAACCTTGGCAGAGTTGTTTGTTTCACCAATGGAACCATGGTCCTTTCTGTATGCTTAGGAAATGTTATGTGATGTCAAAATGTAGGCCATTATGCTCGCTTGGTGACCAGTTAGTCATAATGCCATTCACGAGGAAGGAGTGAAAGGTGGGTAGGTCGGCTCGTGATGAGACCTCCTATTCCAAAGGCTCTTTATTTTGATGTACCTTTTGGACCATATCCCTGGTGTGGTAGCCATAGTGGGATTGCCACTTCACTTTCTTCCTCATGATCATGGTAGGCTAGCTCTTAATGAGACCCCCTATCCTACATTTGACAATGTTATTAAAACATCATTTTTCGCTTCCTTTTTTCTTTCTTCTTTCATAAGGTACTTTCTCATTTATACACAAGGGTGGTTCAACAGTCCTTAAGAGTAGGAATGGTGGAAGAAGTCTTAAAATCTCAATAGGAACGTATAAATCCTTTGTTCTTATTCCTAAATAATAATCAAAGAAATTTGTGAAAATTTTAAAAGAACCAACATGATAAAGATAACAAATCAGATTAGAATTAGTGGAATAATGACAGCAAGGATAATGGGTAAATGTGTCCTTCCTTCTACCCTCTTACCAGTTCAAAGCAATTTCTTATAAAAATAGCGATGTTATAATTCACTGATTTCAGTATGTTGTCATTTTGTATCCATTGCATAAGTGCATAGATCTGTTCCAAAAATACTTGAAAGAATAGGAACAATAGGCATCCTTAATTTAGAATAGCAAGGGGAACAAGCATAAGGAATACGAGGATGTTGTTATTGCAAAAATAATGCAAGTGGTGTTCCTTTTGAAAATGGAACAACAAAAATAAAAAATCATGCTCCTTTGGAAAAGGAACAGTAGAAAACACAAATGTCGTTCCTTTGAAAAAGTAACAGCAAAAATCCAAAGTGTTGTTCCTTTGGAAAAGGAACAACAAAAATCAAAAGTGTTGTTCCTTTGGAAAAGGAACAGTAGAAATCAAAAGTGTTGTTCCTTTAGAAAAGGAATAGCAAAAAAAACAAATGTCGTTCCTTCGGAAAAGGAACAACAAAAATAAAAAATGTTGCTCCTTTGAAAAAGGAACAGCAGAAAACACAAATGTTGTTCCTTTGGAAAATGAACAACAAAAATAAAAAATGCTACTCCTTTGGAAAAGGAATAGCAGAAAGCAAAAGTGTTGTTCCTGTGGAAAAGGAACAGTAGAAAGCACAAGTGCCATTCCTTTGAAAAAGGAACAACAAAAATCAAAAGTGTTGTTCCTTTGGAAAAGGAACAACAGAAAGCAAAAGTGTTGTTCCTTTGGAAAGGGAACAACAGAAAACACAAATGTCGTTCCTTTGGAAAAAGGAACAGCAAGAAAATAAAAAATGTTGCTCCTTTGGAAAAGGAACAGCAAGCAACCAAAATTCCATTCCTTTGGAAAAGGAACAGAAAAAACAAAAAGTGTCGTTCCTTCAAAAAAGGAACAGCAAGAGCACAAGGTAAAAAAAAGAACAGCAAAATTAAAGCAAAATGAACAACTGGTCCAAAAGGTGTTGTTCCTTTGGGAAAGGAACAACAAAACGAAAATGTTGTCCCTTTGAGAAAAAGAATAACAGAAAATAGTAACAGCAAAGTGTTGATACAAAAATATGTACAAAGAGATTATGTACAAAAGTGTAAAAAGAGATAAATCATTTAATGAATCACAAGTGAGGAAGACTTCTCTCCCTCCCCCAAAATTTGCATATCAGAATCTTCGCGCAGTTGCTGGCAGAAGGATTCTCGAGTAAATGGTTTGCGATAAAGTCGAACTCGGTGACCATTTTCCTTGAAGGTATATCCAGAACCGTCAATAGTGATTAGAGTAAGAGTACCATTATCATGTACCTTCTGAATTTCGTATGGCCCGAGCCAGCGAGTTTGAAGTTTCCCGGGAAAGTCCTGAAACCTGGAATCGTACAAAAGTGCCTAGTCTCCTTCGTGGAAGACTTTGTTTTTGATGAGAGCATCATGCCATTTAGCTCGCTATTGCTGAATCAGTGCGGTATTTTGAAGTGCAGAGAGCCTGATTTCATCGAGCTCATTGATCTGCTGTAATCTATTAATTTGTGCCTCAGTTAAATCTAGGCCAACTTCTTGTGTTGTTTGCAATGTTTGGATTTTGAATTCTATGGGGAGGATGCATTGTTTTCCAAACACTAATTGATAAGGTGAGTAGCCGATGGTACTTCTCCATGTTGTTCTGTAAGCCCACAAGGCTTCTGGTATTCTTGCAGCCTAGTCTCGTCTATGTGACGCAATGGTTTTTGTTAAGAATGCTTCTATTATTTTATTGTTGCTTTCTACCTGACCATTGGCCTGTGGTTGGTATGGAGTAGTGATATTATGCTGGATATGATAGTTTTTGAATGTTGCAGCTATTTTGTTCCCAGCAAACTATGGTCCACCGTTTGTAATTATATCTCTTGGAAGGCCATAACGCACAAATATATGGAATAGGAAATGTATGACAGAATCCTCTGTAGCTCTCGGCAATGCTTCTGCTTCAACCCATTTGGTGACATATTCTATTGCTACCAAGATATATGTTTTCTGGTGCGAGGATGGGTTAATTAGTCCAACGAAATCAAGGGCCCATCACTCGAATGGTTCAATAACTAGCTATGGGTTCAGGGGCATTTCATCGGATTGACCAGGGCGTCCTGCTCTCTGGCAACTGTCACAGGCTTGGACGAATTTTTTTGCATCTTTGAAAATTGTGGGACAATAATACCCTGTTTGTAGGACCTTGTGTCTAGTTCTGTGACCGGCGAAATGTCCGCCACATTGTCTGTCATGGCAGGCCTTTAAAATGTCAAAGATTTCATCCTCATGAATGCATCTCCTGATATGCATATCTGCCCCTGTGTGAAACAGGTAGCCCCCAATCCAAGAAAACCGAGCACTCCGCTGGATAATCTATTTCCACTCATTGGGGGTTAGATGTTTCAGTAATTTACCTACTGCCAAGTAATTGGCAACATCAGCATACCAAGACGTTTTAATAGCAATAGCAAACAAATGTTCATCTAGAAATTGGTCTTCAACTGATGCTGCATCAATTTCCTTTGGCATTCGTGAGAGAAAATCTGCTACCAGATTCTCTTTTCCAAGTCGATCCTTGATTGTAATATCAAATTCCCGCAATAAAATCAGCCATCTCGTTATTCAGCCATTTGTGATAGGATTGTTTGTTAAATATTTTATGGTAGAATGATTTGTATACAAGATAACAGGATATCTAGTAATGTAATGCCTGAACTTATTGAAAACATGTATTATAGCTAGAAATTCTTTTTCAGTAACAGCATAATTCAATTCAGCAGGGGATAAATTTTTGCTAATGTAATAAATTGCATATGGTTTTTTATCCTCTTCCTGCCCAAGGACAGCTCCAATGGCTGTATCTGAGGCATCTGATGATATCTGAAATGGAAAATCCCAATTTGGTCCTCAAAGGACTAGGGCTGTGGACACAAGCTTCTTCAGATCCTGGAAAGCATGTTCACATTTTTCTGTCCAAAGAAAGTCAACATTCCCTGTTAGTGCATACAGAGGTGCAGCAAAATGTGAAAAATGTTCTATAAACCTCCTATAATAACCAGACAATCCAAGAAAACTGCGTACCTCCGTTTGAGTGGTAGGAGTAGGAACAAGCAAAATTATTTGGATTTTGGCTGGGTCTACCTGAATGCCTACTTCTAAAATGTAGTGTCCTAGGATAAATCCTTCAATTATCATCATATAGCATATTTCATGACTTAAACAAAGTCTAGTAGCAATGCAGCATTGTAGGACTTTTTCCAGTGTGTGCAGTGCTGGATCAAAATCATCTCCATATGGTGTAAATTCATCCATATATACTTCAAGTCCTTCGTTTATTAAGTCTGCAAAAATTCTAAGGATAGCCCTTTTGAATGTGGTCGGAGCATTGCATAAGCCAAAAGGTAGAACTCTGTAGGCAAATGTTCCCCAAGGACAAGTAAAAGTGGTTTTGTCTTGGTCTTCAGGGGCAATCTGGATCTGATTATATCCACTGAAGCCATCTAGGAAGGAAAAGAAAATCTTTCCTGCCAAAGTGTCTAATACTTGATCGATGAATGGGAGAGGGAAGTGGTCTTTTTGTGTTGCCTTATTTAGCTCTCTGTAGTCCACACAAATTCTCCACTTCCCATTCTTTTTTGGTACCACCACAAGTGGAGAGACCCATTTACTATCGGAGATAGGGTAAATGAAATTGACATCTAAAAGTTTTTGCAGTTCAACTTTTACCACTTCTTTTAAATGGGGATTAAGTCTCCTTTGAGGTTGGTGAACAGGTCTCGCATCTTTTTCTATGTAAATGTGGTGTGTACATAATTGGGGATCAATTCCTTTCATATCAGGGTAATCCCATGCAAGTGCTTCTTTATATTTCCTCAATAATTGGATTAGCTTCTCTTCTTGTTCAGAGGTGAGGTTGGCGTTAATGTTTAAGGTCTTTCCTAGTTCAATTTCCACAATTTTACTATTTGCAACAAAGGTAACAAGTATCGTTTGATCATGTGTATCTTTAAGAGGATCTTCTTCTAATTCATTATCGAATGCTGCCTCTATCATATGACATTGTGTATGGGGTCTGAGTTTAGTTTGACTAATAAAATTATTGATGGTGTCATCTTCTATTTGGTACTTGAAATCAAGTGCCTTTTGTATAGTTAATGGAAATCTAATGTTGTCAGTAAGGTATGATACAGGGTGCCTATTGGTTTTCATTATTATGACACTTGGTTGCGCTGGAGGAAATAAAGCTAAGCTATTGATATTTGCTCCTCTGGTTATGGTCATATTGCCTCGTCGGCAGCCAATATAAGCATTGGTAGTTACAAGCCAAGGTCTACCTAAAATCAATGGATGTCCATCAAGTCGCTTTTTGGGATTTATTATCAAAAAATCGATCGAATACTCCCAAGAGTCAACAGATACCATGACATCATGTAGTGTGCCTTATGGCCTAACCACAGATCGGTTAGCGAGTTCTAGTAAAGTAGAGGTGGGTTCTACAGATGTAATGCCTAATTTCTGGCAAGTAGTGGTTGTTAAGATGTTAGTTGTAGCTCCTAGATCAACTAAGGCATTAGAGAAGGTTTGATCATAAATTTTTACGGTTACTATTGGACTTCCTGAGTCTTTGTATTTAATAGGTGTTTATTTTCCTGATAATAAGTCAGATAGAGTGCCAACTACTTGGACTCTTGTATTATTTTCTATATTCCTCCTTGGTTTCTTTACACATAATTCCTCGATAGTCTTTGCATATATCGGGATGTCTTGAATGGCTTGGAGGAATGGAGTTTTTATGTACAAATTTTTAAATTCTCCCAGAATGTCAAAATCAGGATACTGTATAGGTCAAGATATGACTAATCATTCTGGGAACGGCGGAGAAGATGCGGTTGCTTGATTATGAATTTGTTGTTTATTCACATCCTCTTCTTGTAAAAATTGTTCTCTAGGTGACAGATTTTCAACATGAACTGTCTTATCTCCCTCAGTTTCAATAATACGCCCAGATCTTAACTGAAGATCATTACACTCCCTTAGATCGACTCCTATTTCTGGTGTTTCTACTATTTGGACAGATTGGATCAGTCTGTTATTTGGATTAGGGTTGGGTTGGGCTGGGAGTTGTGGTCTCAGGTTAGATTGGGATTTTGTTGTAAGGCTGGCAGTGTAGGTTGGGGGAGCGGAATGGTTCCTACTAGCTAATGCATCAGTCTTTGCTAGTTTGTCTGCCAAGCTTGATTTTGTGAAGTAGGAGGGGTCCATTGTGCAGGATATATGTTATTTTGCCAATATGGAGGGGCATAAGGGAAATTCGGCCAATTGGACTGAATTGCTTGATTCGGCCACGAGGTTGATGAAGGAAATGACTGTGGTGACCAATTCGGGAAGGGGGGTTGAGGTTGATTTTGCCACATACTATATTGTTGAGCATTATACTGTGGAGAATAAAAAGAAGAAGTCGGGTCCGAAAACATACCAGACTGTCGCGGTTGCCTCTGATGGCGCTGATTGAGAAAATATACCAACTCTAGCTCCTCTTCTACTTCCTTCTACACTGCTTTTAATCTGGGAAGTGAGGGACAAATTTCCGTAAGGTGGTCTTCTGTGCAGATGGCGCATGTTTGGACTGCATCTAGTGGACACTCCTTATGGCTATGTTTCTTTCTGCATCAGGGACAGAAGATTGCCAAATTCTGTTCTGCCTCCACTTGCTTTTGCTTGGCCTGCATAATATCAAGTTGTGTTGTTAGTGTCCCTAGTATATCAGTTTTAAAATTTTCCAATAAATTTCCAATTTCTGCACGCGTTACTCCTTCTGTCGAAATTCTATTATCTCTTACAAACCGATCATGATCTGTCGATTTTAGTCTTGTGCTGCCTCTCGAGCTTTTGATACATAGATCAATAATGTCAGCAAAATTTTCCTGATAAATATCTCCTTTTCTCATAATTTTTAATGTTTCAATCCATTATTCTTTCATTCCCCTAATTAAGGTTGTTTTTAACACATTATCCGGTAAAGATAGTGATGCATAAGGATATCTTTGAAGATTATACTGAAAGCATTCCACATACTCCTCTAATGTTTCATTTGGTCTAGCTACCATCTGGAATATTTTGTCTTTTAGTTCTCTAGACCTACAATAGTCCTGATATTTTTTTTAAAAAGATTCTTTCATTTGATCCCAGTTATTTATAAGATCACCGCCTAATCCCATGAACCATCTCAAAGCAGCCCCCTTTAATGTAGAGGGGAATAATTTCAGTTTCTAGGGGTCGATGGTGTAGCCATAACCCCTGCAAAACACATTGAACTCAAATAGGAATGCATCTAGATCCTCTGATGTAAGACCGTGGAATGTAGGGATATGTTGAAGAGGAATTTCTTTCATAGGCGCATTTGTTGCAGTATCCACGATGGGGTACTGTAATGTAGAGGTTTGGGTGTTTGGCTGGTTTTGAGCCATTTGGTCAAATATACACCAATAACCTCCTGGGATATCTAGGAGGGCATTCCTAGGTTGAGAGGGAATGGATTTAATAGGGATGGTTTTAATAACATTTCCTCTATTTGGGATAATAAGTGTGCCTAATGTCTAAGGAGATTGGGTTTCCCCAAAGATAATTTTTGCAGCACTTCCCTTATTTGGGCTTCTTAATGGCTGAATTGTCCCAAGAGGAGACCTTGGTTCTTCAGTTTCTCCTATCTCTCCTCTTCCTTCACAAAGGTTGTTGAAATTCCCTTCTTGCAATAGTTCTGGACTGGAATTTTCAATTTCATGAAAATCCTGCTCTTTGGTTTGACTATGCACCTCAACAAAGGCTACAGATGGTGATCATGTGGCCTGAAGGGAACTAGTAGGTTGTCTGGAAATAACTTTCCTGGGACCTACTGAAGTCTGAGATTCTTCTTTCTTAAAGACTTCGTCTATAAAGGTTTATTGGCCAAGGGTCACTGCCCCCTTAGCTTTTTCGGGATTGGGTAGAGGTTTGGAATTCTTTTCTGGCTTTTTATGCTTAGTCATGCACACACAAATCAACTACTAATTTCTACCCAATCAAAACAATGACAAATTTATAGGAAAGCGGGCAGAGGAGTAGGGTTGTTCCATGCTCCACACGTAGGTTCTTACCTTCTGTTTTTAAAACCCAATTCTTCCCAAACAAGATCTTACACTACTCTGAAAAAAGACAAATGGCTACACTCTTTGCCTGGCAACGACGCCAAAATTTCGAGTTGTAAGAAGGGTCTCTTTCACCTCTAATTACCTCACATTAATTTGTCAATCCAAGAACTTTTGTTATTTCAAAGAGTGTCTCAGTCTGAGCCTCACATTTCCCAGAGTAATGCTAGTAGTATAGTGCTCAAGAAACTACAAGAGTAAATGGATGCTTGAAAGAAAATCTACTTAAAGCAAACTACTTTTAAAGGCTAAAGCACACATTCAGAAAACTAAGCAATTCACCAGTCAAGGGTTCAGTAGCAGTAACTCATCCCATTGTAAACTGGTGGGACCAAAGGAAATCAGGGAACAAGTCTTTGATCTGGGAGCCAGACAATAAATGTCACTGCCCACTACAGTCTCAGGGGATTCTTCACACCAAAGCAACAATAACACAAGCGATAGAAAATGGAACAACAGATAAGAAATGGAACAGCAACTCGGAAACTGTAAAGGCAATTAAGTTTAATAAGCAACAACACCTTAGCCTACAAGATCAAATGCAACAATCATGTCCTACAAAAATCAAATGGCAATTCTCTATCTAAATCAAACAACACACAGAAATAGAACAACATTGACTAATGATGAAACATGGAACAATACTAGAAAGTCAAATATAAATATACAGTAACTTAACACGCGACACTCCTCAATAGTAATCTGATCTTGGTAATCCAATTTTTAATCTTAGTTACAAAAAATATGACTGTCTTTTAGAATGGAACAACAACGTTCATAGGTTCAATCAATCACAAGGAAATATAATTTCTAAGATGAATTCAGTAATACCAATGGCCAAGTGTTACAACACGGACATTCTAGAATTCAACAGCAACGGTACCCTGTAAAAGCCAGTTATATCAATACTTAAAGAAACAGCAATGCGTTGCAGAGTTATGATGTCTCTGTCTCAGGAAATGATATCACTTAATAGATCAAACGTAATAGAGTCGTGGAACAAAATATCAGAACATATCAGACTACCGAATAAAGCTGATGAGCAAACCACGCATAAAGCAAAAGTAATAGTATAGGATCAAGTGTTCCTCCAGGGCCGGGCCCTTAGCCTCCAGGGGTACACTACTTGTTGTTATTCTAGGATCAGAGATGAAATAGTAAGCAAGTTTGTATTAATGCATGAAACAAAATTACAGTAGATCACTTCTGAACGAGAGTCGATGATCAAAGTCTCAACTTTAAGAGAAATTACATAAAAAAACATAATCCCCCCTACTAACAATGTTGCCCCTTTTTATATTGGCGAAGGCGGAGATGTCTAGGTACAAAAATAGTTAAAGTAGCGATCCCTCAAGATCAAAGGATCCTGAGGGATTCGCCAAACTGTTGGTTCTCAGTTATTTCTTTACTTTCTTGCGCCGAGCCGATATCTCCATCTCCTTTCCTTGGCTAATACACTTTGATTTGGTTTGCCTTGTTTGTGTGCGGTTCCCCGCCAAAGGGACAATAGTTAATCTAGCTTCATCCTTTCCTTTGGAATGACAATCTTTCATTTTTCCTTCTTCCTGCATAAGAAAATGACAATTGCCAGTTTTTCATTTTGCATACTAATCTTACAGATTTTGTCACAATTCCTTATTATCTACCTAGTTCATGATGCAAAAGGTTTGTAAGTTTTAATGAAAAGATGCTGAAATAATCACCAAAAACATACCTTTTTTGGTACTCCACAGCAGCCACCGGCACATTGGCTAGCCCATGTTGGTGAAGGGATGATTGGCGAGAATCACAGTCAAGCGAACCAGCAAACATGAAAGATATAACAATGGAGACCAACAAACTCCGAGTTTAAATGTGTTGATAGAAAATAAAAAAAGTGAAAGCATAGGACAAACACTCTATGGACTTAGCATGGTGTTGTGACACACTGTGTATAGATGATAAGCATATGCACTTTCTTGACTATGAAAAACAAACAAACATGAGAAAAAGAGACAACTTACAAACTGTAAGTGCACTTACTGTGAATGATTCCTCTAGTGTGTAAGTGATGGGATCATGTGATTGCAGTGGAGGAAGCAAAATCTCCATGTTGGATTGATCTTCAGTGCGTACAGATTAGTGATGAGTAGACTTGGGTGTTTCACAAATTTTTGATCGGAAGTGGAACTAACCTTAGGAAAATGAGGGCCTGACATAACCATCAGCTCATGTTGAGGTGCCGCAACATCTTGCAGGGTTTCCACTTCATCAATAGATAGATCATCATAGACCAGTGGCTTAGACAGATTAACAGTGAGTGAATCAACATCACGATCAAATGAAGAAGTATAGAGTTCACAACAACCAAGATCAGAAAATTCAAGATGTTTTTCGGCATCCTCATGATTTGATGAATCATACAGAGGGGCAGATGAGAAGAAAGAATGTTCACCCTTTGCATTTCTGGAATAATTACATGAAAATTGAAGTGCATTCTTGATGAAATATTTGTCCTCTCTACTATCAAATGATAAACTAACATCAGGTGTGTTCTGTGAATGATCATAAGTAGATGCATATGCGGATGAATTTACAAAAGGAAAATTAGAGATAACAGAATCACCATTAATGTCAGGAAAAAGAGGAGGTGGCATGGACAGAAGGAGTTCATCCTTCACTACGGGTTCATCCCCAGATGCTTGGTCATACTCTTCATAAATGACAACGCAGATTGGTTGTGCAACATCAACTCCATCAATAGCTTGATCCTCATTCGCAACAAGTGTAGAGTTCGGAACAAAAGAACACCAGATAGTTGGAGGTTGAGATAGTAAGTGTGTATGACAAACCATTGGCTTCCCAACCAAATATGTGTAGAAATTAAGAGTAGTGAGGGTAGGAGGATGTCACAGTTGACTAGACATGTGTGCATGTTCTCCCACATCACTCTGCGGGGGTGGAGTTGTTTGATGAGGGGAAGGCAGAAAGTCACATGGGATAGCAACTGTGTCCACTTGCGATTTCACAGTTCCATCACCGAAGTATGTTCAGTGGGATTTGAACTTTATCTTCATTTTGGGATAGAGTGATTTGGTAAGGAAATATTCAAATCTATCCATGTGATATTGGAAATTCGTTTGACTTTTCGGAGCTTCAAACATGAGTAGATGGAAGTGCCCCCAAAAATTCTCCAGAGATTCATGCGGGGCCTTCCATTGTTGTAACATTTTTTTATCAAGTGCTTCAAGATCAAAATGGTGAAAAATAGATACTATTACATCATTGAATTGCTTGAATGAGTGCACAGAATTATGAGGTAGTATGCTACAGCATCGCAACGAGTAGTCGTGAAGTGTGTGTCCGAGCAACAAACAAACCTCTGTTTCATTAAAACCTTCCATGTTCTCCATGAGCGCATGGAATTCATCTAAGCTTAGGCTAGGCCATTTTTCCTTCACCATCATATGTGATTTTTGACAACTCATCCCAGAAATCCCTCTCGATGTGAAAGATAAGTTCGTTGGACAAACATTTCGGAGGGTGAGCTATAAAAAACTCCATGATAGATGTATGAAGATTCAAATTATATTGTGAGGACTCAGCTTGTCATCTGGACCTCCTTCTAGTGCGAGAAATATTGATGGTGTTGGACCCGCCAACATTCAGGGGATCTCCCTAATGTAAAGTTCCAACTAGATCTCACACCATTTGGTGTAGGAGTCCCATTTGGTACAATGACCTAGTTGCCATTATCTTAGAGATATGACTTAGCTCTTGCTTGTCATCACATGAGAGTGGTTTACTTTGTCCTTGAACAACGAGTTTTGTGTGCCTGGTGAGTGCTTAGTGGTGCTTGTGTCAAAGTTCGTTCTTTGCAGAGGGAGTGGGTGAAAGTGAGTCTCTATAGAAAAACATATAGATTCACAAGCTAATGCAATTTGCTAAAGCAAGAGACAAGAATATACTTCTACTCTTTATATTGCAAGCCCATAAACATCAAGAAAAAATAATCAATAGAGGAAGAGAATCAAAGGCACATAACACAATAAATATATGGGGAAAGCCACAACTCAAAACCCCACTAACTGTTTGGTATTAATCGGGAAAATCAATATGAAATTACAATGCTTGTTCTCTCTAGAACAATCCCAACACTCAGCATATTCAATCTCCAACTCAAAAGAAAGCTCAAGCCTAGAAATAAAAAATAAAATAAAAAATAAAAATAAAAATAAAAATAAATAAATTAATACAATTATAAAAAATTAAACCTTATTAACATTGCACAAATCAACAAACATTAGCATAAAAAATAAAAAATAAGTTATAAACAAAATAAAATAAAGTAGAAAGAAAATCAGTAACAATAATAATTATTTACTAATTATCTAAAAAATAATAATAATAATAATAATAATAATAGTAATAATAATAAAATAAATAATGCATAGATAGTAATACATTCAATAAATATAACATGATAATATTATAAGAATTAATTAAAATAATATTAAAATATTATTAAAAGGTCGGCTTACAAAATAAGATTAAAATATTATTAAGTACCGAGTTGCATGTAAGATTTCTTTGCTATTTTTGGGATGCATGGCACATGCATGTGGTTTCTTGGTTATGAGTTTTCATTGACATGGAGTATTGTCTAGATTAGCAGTGATTTTTCCTAGCCTTTCCATTTCCTAGATAGCCATGGTGTTGTGGGCTTATCTTTTTTTTCTGGTTGGTGCTTATGTTCCGTATGGTTGTGGTTTGAGTTACTAGTTCTTCGAAGCCTTGGTTGGATAAATGCTTTGGAAACCTTGTAACAACTTGGATTGAGTTATTAGTACTAGAAGACTTGGCTAGACAAACACTCTAGAATCGTTTGGTAGGTAATTTGGAAGCCCTTGTTGGTTTGAGTTATTAGTCCTGGAAGCCTTGTTTGGACAAACGCTCTGGAATCCTGACAACAACTATGGGTTGAGTTACTAGTTCTGAAAATCTTAGTTGGAACAAATGCTCTTTAGCTCTATACAACTTGGGTAGAGACCAATTTGGTGATGGTTAGTGATTTTTTACCATGAGATGGAATCATTGGTTGAGGGTTGAGGTGGTTTGGCCTATGGAAGCCCTGATTTGGTTTTGTTGGATTTGTTTGATGAGATCCCACATTCATGCTTGGAGTATGACATAGGGGTGATTGGTTGAAAGAAATATTTGGTTCAACCAATCTATGGTCGAGTGGTATGTGGAAGTCCCAGACCTAGTTTCATTTTTCATATGTTAATAAGATGTACTTTCCTCTTGTATTCGATAGGTAAATATACTTGTTCAGATGTGGGTTTTATGGTTGTTATATCTTTGCTATTTATGTTGAATATATCATGGTTATGAGGATGTTTTATGACAGTATTGATGTATGGATCTCATCATGTTTGATTAGAAAATGAATGAAAAATAAATATATGACCTAATAGATGATAATGCAACTATTGTGATAAGGCATTAATACTTACTAATATTAATGCCTTATCACAATAGTTGCATTATCATCTATTAGGTCATATATTTATTTTTCATTCATTTTCTAATCAAACATGATGAGATCCATACATCAATACTGTCATAAAACATCCTCATAACCAGGATATATTCAACATAAATAGCAAAGATATAACAACCATAAAAACCACATCTGAACAAGTATATTTACCTATCGAATACAAGAGGAAAGTACATCTTATTAACATATGAGAAATGAAACTAGGTCTGGGACTTCCACATACCACCCGACCATAGATTGGTTGAACCAAATATTTCTTTCAACCAATCACCCCTATGTCATACTCCAAGCATGAATGTGGGATCTCATCAAACAAATCCAAGAAAACCAAATCAGGGCTTCCATAGGCCAAACCACCTCAAGCCTCAACCAATGATTCCATCTCATGGTAAAAAATCACTAACCATCACCAAATTGGTCTCTACCCAAGTTGTCTAGGGCTAAAGAGCATTTGTTCCAACTAAGGTTTTCAGAACTAGTAACTCAACCCACAGTTGTTGTCAGGATTCCAAAGCGTTTGTCCAAACAAGGCTTCCAGGACTAATAACTCAAACCAACAAGGGCTTCCAAATTACCTACCAAATGATTCTAGAGTGTTTGTCTAGCCAAGTCTTCTAGTACTAATAACTCAACCCAAGTTGTTACAAGGCTTCCAGAGCATTTATCCAACCAAGGCTTCGAAGAACTAGTAACTCAAACCACAGCCATAAGGAACATAAGCACCAACCATAAGAAAAAGATAAACCCACAACACCATGGCTATCTAGGAAATGGAAAGGCTAGGAAAAATCACTGCTAATCCAAACAATACTCCATGTCAATGACAACTCATAACCAAGAAACCACATGCATGTGCCATGCATCCCAAAAATAGCAAAGAAATCTTACATGCAACTCGGTACTTAATAATATTTTAATCTTATTTTGTAAGCCAACCTTCTAAGAGTGCTCCAAGAAAACTCTAAGTGTCCAAGAGTATGAGAGAGAGTAGAAAATGAAAGCTCCAAAACTGAACTGACAAAAAGCTAATACTGAAAAAAAGCCATGAACTGATCCTCATAAGCCATTTTATCATTGAGGCCTCTATTTTCTTCAATTTTCATTATTTTTCGTTGATTTTCCTCCTTGCATTCAACCTATGATCTTTCACCTTCCATTTATCCAATTTTCGATTATTTTCATAAATAAATGCCAATAAATGTCACTTTTCCTTTCCAAAGCCTTTGTCATTTCCTTTTCCAAATTCCATAACCATAATAAAATAAAATTGGCACCCCACTAAGATGTTTTTTCCACCATTTAGCTTGGAATACGTGACCTTGGTCTTATAATTTTTTACATGGATTTTTGACCAGGGTTGTTACGGGCAAGTCCAATTTTAGATTTAATGGTCTATGGCCGCTCTTAGTATATCTTCACTAATGGATTTATAAACTTTTGAAACCCATAATTTTTGAAGACTCGAATATTTTTGTAATAATATTTCATAAAGCTGAAGATCGATTGTTGATCTCTGACTCTAGTCTATTGTTTTCGAGTAGTGCATGACTATCTATGCAACCTTGGTACCCCTCTTTCAATCCTCTTTTGGCTTCAATCTCCATTTCTCCTATTTGAGCAAGGCTCCTCAATCTCCCTTTGAATATGTGGAATCTTTCATTGTTGAAATAAATAGGAAATTCGTTATGAATATTTAATCGTGGAAGAGATTATACTAAATAGTACTTGAAACGCACATATACTCGCATTTGTGTGGAGATGGAATTTAATAAAGGATTTCCTACATAAATTAAATTAACTGGCCTAGGTTATCAATGGGCGCAAAATATAGATTATGAAATTATTTCTTTTCATTCTAGAACATGTTATGAAACAAGACATTCCCTCAAAAATTGACCCAAAGTTGGGAGGATCAAAGCTAGGAAAAATAGTTGCAAACCAAGGTGGAAAATCTGAATATAACAAGATCTTTATGGATTGTCTCCCCCCAGATCTCAGTAACAAGGTAAATCAGAAAGAGGAAAAAAAATCTTCAAAATCCAAGAAAGATCCTCATCAAGCTCATGGAATTTCAGCATCAAGCCAAGTTAAGGCAGGTAGCAGAGAGGAGGCTTATGACAACCTTGAGAATTCTAGTTCCCCAACTACTTCTCCTGAGATTAATTTTGAAAAAATACTCCTGGGTTTGATCTTTCAAAAGTGGTCAAGGACAAGACAAACAACTTTGACTCCATTATCTCTTAAGATAACAACTCTATGAACAACGACTCTATCAATGTTTCTCCAGAAAACAAGATTGAACAAGTATTTTCTTGGGTCGACTACATAGATTCGGAAGAACCATTAATGAGTCAAAGGATGAAGCTTATAGTAAATACCATCCAAAGAAAGATCATGCAACATACTCACCAGATAACTCGGAATGGACCAAAGTTAGAAAACAGGTGAAGATTTTCTCTTCAGGGATGAGAGGCTAGTTAAAGTTAAAATGAGAAATAGTTAAGAATTAAATGCAAATATATTTGGATTTTAGGGGTCTTTTGGAAATTCTCGAGTTGGAATGAGAACAAATTTTATCTATTGTAGAGTTTTCAATTAAAGATTTTGTTTGATCCCGCATTCTCAATCCCAAATCCTCAATGAATTTTGATATCTCTTATTTTTAGAAGAATTTAACAGTTCTAGGTCAGATCCTAGTTCTTTCAATATAAACTAAATTACATGTTCTATTAAAAAAATAAAAAACAAATATAAATTAAGACAAATTTAAATTGTTTAATATTTTCAATATGTTATGACATACATATTTTAATTTTGTTTAGATGTTTCCATATATGTATGTAGTTATTTATTTTTATATAAATTAATTTTGTGATCTTTAAGACTGAGTAAGCTTGTAATTTATTTTTATTTTATCTTTCAGTAGTTATGTTTGTGGATTCATGTATTTGTGTGTGTTTTTTAGTAACTTTTCCTTCATATTAAGTTGTAGATCATTTCACTACTTTCGATGCAATAATATATCGTATTTATTCATATAAATAAAGAAATTAGTTTTATATAAATAAAGAAATTTACCAAATATTCCTTCCCTACAAATACTTCCAAAACTTCCAAAACCTTACAATCTGTTGTAATTTTTATAACAAATTTTGTAAAATAAAATTTTGTATTTAGTGTTTTGAAATAATTCATATTATCTTTAAAAACTTTCTCTGTTTTCTCTCAGAGTTCCAATTGCACTTTGTGTCTTGAAATAGATTTAGAGACTTTGAAATCTTCTCTTCTCCTTAAAAACAACTGTTATAAATACAATTTGCTACTCTAAAAGCAAGTTTAGAGAACATTAAAATAATTCTCTCCTCTCCTCGCAAGTAACTTTTATAAATTCAAGTACGGTTGTGAAAAAACGTAAAGGTCGTCTTTCTTTCTTAGAAGCAATTTCCAATTGTGTTTGGTGTCTTGAGACAATTGGGAAGACTTCAAAATTTTCACTTTTATAATTATACAGAAACAACTTTCAATTGTATTCTTTCTTCTCCTCGTAATAATCTTTCAATATATTTAAATTATTTAAATAATATCAAAACCTTATCTCCTTTGTGAATAGAACTTAATGTAATTTTGATAGCATTTAAAATCTTTTCGCTTCTTTTTATAACCAACTTCCATTTATATTTGATACCCTTCAAATTTTCTCTTCATCACCTTACAAGTAATTTTGGAATATATTTTATGTTTTTAAATAGTTTAAATTGATGTTTAAAATCTTCACTCTCTTTAATTAATGAGCAATTTCCAAATATTTTATATCAAATTTTTAAAAGTTAACTTATTTAGCAATTTTAAGAAATATAATTATAATACAATCTATTAAGAAATATAATTATAATACAATCTATTATTGTAAGTTGGTTTTCATAAATAATTTTATAGTCAAATGTATCAAAAATATTTTTTATGGTCTATAGAGGTTTTTTTTTAAGATTTTGTTATTGTATATGAATATTATTTATTTTTGCATATATAGTTTGAGTGGACCTAATAGTTCTAAGCATATATTTTCTCTTAAAAAATCATATGTTTAAATTTATACTAAAATAGAGTATGTACATCAAGCTATAAACCCCAACAATTCCAATTTTGATGATAAAATATTATAATTTTCGCAATAATTCTATTATTAAATTAAAATAAATAAATAAACAAAGTAAACATTCACCTATTAAACCATATCAAGAAAATGAAAAAATGCTTTACATGTTAAACACAACAAAATGAATAGCCTTCTCCTTGTCCCTAAGCTACACCTTGTTTAGCAGGGAAAATTTTAAGAACCCCCCGTAAATTTATAAATATAATAAATGGGTGAATCTCCATGGTGTATAGGAAAAATGGAAGGCGATTTTATCAATAATATAATATGTATATATAATTTTTTGGTGAATCTCTCACCATGCATGGCGAATATTTTACTCAATCATAAAATCTTGTAATATCTTGGCAAGTCTTTCACTAAATAATAAAACTTTGTAAACTCCTAGTGAATCTTAGCATTGT
>APFE030821196.1:0-11331 GCA_000404065.3 Pinus taeda | reverse complement strand
TTCATCGTTCACCTTTCACCCAAACATCTATTGTACGTTTCATTCGACCCATCATTCGGTCGGACACCGTACTGTGCCCTTACCCGACTTCTCGAATGAATGCCCTACCGTGCCCTCAAATGACTCTTTGCACGAACTCCCTCAAATGATTTCCCGAATGACCATTCACTTGGATGCCCTGCCACACCCTCGAATGACCTCGAATGATTTCCTGAATGACTGTTCGCTTGGACGCCCTGTCGCACCCTTGAATGACCTCGAATGATTTCCCAAACGATTGTTCACCCGGACACCCTATTGCGCCCTTAAATGACCTTGAAAGATCGTTCGCCTGGATGCCTTGCCACACCCTTGAATGACCTTGAACGATCGTTCGCCCAGATGCCCTATTGCGCCCTCAAAAGACTGCTCTTCGTTTCGACTTAGGTGCTTCAGAGCTCGTCCACCTGCGCATTCACCTAGATTTCAGAATCAACTTCGTACTTCTCCTTTTCTCCACGTGTATATCCTTAGAAGACTCACTCATTGATTTCGAATGGCTCCTCCACGCCACTGACTTATACAGTTGTTCACCGCCATGGTTGGCACATCGGCCCGCCCAACCGACCACCTGTTCAACCCTCCAAGCTATTTTCAAACATCGGCTCACCCCTCGGCCGACCCATCATTTAATACTTTTGTGCGTCAGCTCAATCATTTGGCACCCCCACCTAGGACCGCCTAACTCTATAAACCTCTGCCATCTTCCACACTTAGCCATTTTCATGTGCGGCTTCATGCGTTTCTCCATTTGTGTCCACATCGTTTCCTTCAGCTCATCTGCTCCTCCATCGTGTGGTCCTCACTGAAACACCTCACAGCTCGTGGGCGTTACATTCTCCCCCACTTGAAGTCATTTTCATCCTCGACAATCTCTCATCCTAGCAACTATCTGTCGCCAAGATACCCATACCAAGTCATATAACCCACCGGTATGTCATACATTAGAAAGTCTCTTCAATCCATGATCATCAACCACATCCCTCACAACCTCCACAGGTTGCTCCCACTGTGGAAGGCTGGCCCCTCTAACTCAAGCTACATGCTTACTGCAACATATCATATCGACCTTATCATGTATCATCACCGTGTGAATTATTGTCATGATACTCCAACACAATGCTAACACATCTCTTATACACTACTAGCCCTCATGACTCGAACTAGTCGGGTGTTCAGTCCAACTATCACGCTCAAACCATGAGAATGCACATCCTTATGCCATCATTAGTCATTTCTCAGACTCCTGTCACGACATCAACTCAATCAAGAATCCATCTCCACCTAAGCCATGTCTAGGTCCATGAAGTAGTCTTCATCTCCATCTGCAACATGATGTTCTTGATGTTTGGTATCAATGTGCTGCATGAAACCAATTGCATCTATCCAACATCATCATCCATATGTGTAAAATACATCTCCTCAAAATGAAGAGATCCTCTCATCAAACTCGACTCTCGATGTGCCATATCCAGGTTCAAGAAGCAACCTCCATCATATCGGCAATGTACCATCCCTTAAGTATGCCAAAGAAACAAGTATACACCTATCTCATTCATCCATGCATCATAAGTGGCTATGTCTTGACTCAAACCATTCCCAAGTGTTGCCACCAAGGCATCATCATTGCTCCAACTCCATCAATCCAAAGTGTCTCATATCGATCCTCCACATCAAGGCAGTCTTTCAAGCACTGTTAGGCCCCTATACTACTAGTGTAACCCCTTATGTTATCAGTACAACCCCATTATTATATTGATGTACCCATGTAGTGCCCATATTGTTACTATTGTGCCCCATAGAAGCCCACCATTGTTATTATTGTTCCCTTACATTATTATTGTTATGTCGGCTCTGATTATATTATGACCCCTTAGACTCCTCTATATAGAAAGGAGGTCTTTTCATTTGTATCATCCAAGAATTGTTCATTTGTGTAATGTAAAGGAGGTTGCCCCCTCGAAGAGGTTGAATTCTAAGGCGTTGATCTCTCTTTTCTATCTTTTTGTGAGCTGGTTCCATAACATTTGGTATGAGAGCTTTGGATTCTAGGGTTTCGCTGCTCCAAATAGGTCATCATGGAATTTTTGCTATAACTTTTTTCTGCGATGTTTTAGAAGAGAACAAAAAAAACCCATTTGAGACGCAATCACACTGAACCTCGGGTCGAAATTTCAGATCTTTTTGTGCTATATTTGCGGAGATATAATCTTAGGAATATGGTTTTTTTTCAGACTCCTGAATCACATTCCAAACAGGTGACCTAGGGAAAATCGTCATAACTTTCTCTCTGAGCATCGGATTGAAATTTCGTAAGAAGGTATAGAAAGAGAATAGACTGTAGTTTCTTTTGTATATTTTTCAGAGCCAAAGGTCGAAACATTGACACGTTGCATGTCATACAATTTCGCTCTACTGAACTAGTCTATAATCAGGTCACTAAGGGAGATTTGGCATAACTCTTCCTTGGAGAATCCCATTTGGATAAAACTGGTGGCATTGAAAAGAGGAAATAGAGGGCTACTGCAGATCGCAATTTCAGAGCTTAAAGATCCAAAAGTACAGAGTTACATGTACTCAAAAGTATGTACCCCATCCTCCATCAAAGTCTCTGACCTCAGCTTCTCAATGCATCAGATCCTCTAAGTCCACAATAGTATGAAGTCCTAAAAAGTCACAACCTCATGTCATCATGAGCTCCATGAGTCATCTCCAACCATCATCCCAATAAGCATACATGTCTAGGCCCAAGGGTCTCCGCAAGATGCCTCGCTCTCCATGTAGTAGGAAAGCTCCATAGTCTGCTCACAAGTCCAACCAAGTCCATGGCCTTGTTGTACCCAAGTGCACAACATCCCCATCAGCTCATAAGTAAAACATCTCCATGTCACACCAGTAATTCCCCCTACACAACATCCCTACTTTGGCACTGCTCATTGTATGCCCATAAGTGACACCTCTACAAGTGCTCCTACATAATGTCCTTACATAAGACTGGCATGTTCCATGTCTCCAACCTGATGTCCATGAATCAAGTTGCCCATGTTGTCTAACTAGGTAGACCCATCACAACAATTGGTCATCCTCATCCGAGCCCGACAAATTGGTCTACTGAACTCGGTCACCCAACCATATCATCATCACATGAGTCTCTTCCACCATGGCTCCCCCACTGAAGGTTTCACCAAGACTACCTCTTGGTCTCAACCATAAGAAGTCCACCCAGGTATCACCATACTCAAGTGTGTGCCCTTCTCCAATCTATCCATGAGTCATGCCGAGCACTTAGTCAATTCCTCATGTGGCTAAAGCATGACCCATTCTTCTGCAATGATCATCACATTCCTCCCTTGTCACGAGCCCTTTTACCTTCTATCATAAGGTCACAAACAACCCCAACAAGTCCTACAATAGTCAATGATCCTTACTTTTCCATACACGATCTATTCGTAGACATCCATGGTAAGGTCCTCCCTTGCATCGCCAAACTGATTTTGCTCTTCCCTGCATATGATTCATCTTCCATAAGACTCACTGAAACACAAGTATCAATAGTACTTACTTCATCATGAGGCTCCTCCATGTGAGTTTCCTCATCCATCAATGTCTGCAAACTGCACGATCCTGATTCTACTTGAACACTTTCAAGTTCCTCCTCCATCGTTGTCATATCTGCAACATCCTCATCGTACTCTGCAGCTTTCTCCTCAATTGCACCAATCAAGTACCCATTGACTTCTCCTATCGAACTAAGCCTTCGAACATCTGCCTGATTGTTTTGGTAGTAGTCCCCAAGTTTGTCAATGTAGTCAAGCTCATCCTACTCTATTACAATGACCTTCTTACCAAGAAATTCATTCTTCATTACATCCTCCATTTGTGTATACTTCCCTTCCATATACTCGTATTGGTCCTTAAGTTCTTCAAAGTTCTTCCTTCATCTTCGTATAGCCTTCCCGAACCTACATGTTCTCGGTTTTCATCAAAGCCCATTTAGAATTCCATTTCCTCATTTGTTCCAATACCTTGTTTAGGAAAGCTGTAGAAATTTTGAATAATTTAACACATATTCAACAGAGATTATCCTGATCATGTACTATTGCGGAAAACATACACAATACATAAGCTCCTCTACGTTGATCATCAATATAGCAGCATCAATAACAATAAAACATCAAGAGCATTCACACATTAACACAGTATGTATCCCGGGGAAAGCATCTCGCTAAAAACCCCAACTATCTGTATATTAATGATTGAGTCATGTAACATTACACAGCATAATACTTCTCACAAGTATCTCCACCTCTGTTACACACAATACAGCTCAGATCTGAATCAATCACTGGCTCAAATCTCCTTCGCTGCTTGCCTGCCTCCGCTGCTCAATACCTACATGAGAACTGATGATAATTCCAAGGCAACCACGTCTTTCCTTGGCTAAATCACGTGAGCACAAGCTACAATGTGGGAAAATACGTGGGCAAACTCATTGGCATACTCAATCCCCTGATTGTGCAAGATCTGATGCACAACTATAGTCACAACTGATAGCAATCTGATTCTCTAACACCTGTCCCTGCTGAACTGAACATGCACTGACATGCAACTGAGTTAACTGATGTATTCATTAGTTGTATTATGAGTTAATAACTTGTGAATTAATTAATAACTAATTCACCCAACTCATCTCTAGTCTATTCGCCATTTAGACTAAATACAACCAGTTTAACAAAGCTAAACTGAACACAACTCCATCAACTGCACCTCCAGTCCACTAAACTCAACTCACTTGAGTTCTAACTGAAGTCATGCATGCAAATATTCAACTAACCCATAAGAACCACGTATTTCCTTCATGCAATTGCATGTGCCACATCCGTAGCTCGAACTGAAGTGCTCCAAGAGAATAAGACAAAGTTTATAGTCCAAATATTACTGTGAGATAATAATATTTGACTTTTCTATTTTTGATAGCCAGTCTAAAAATAGACTTGATCACTCACACTGTGATCACTCACACTTTCATCAAAAATAGAAGTCCATCTATTTTTCTCAACTTGATCAATCATCCATAAACAGCAACCTGCAATCCATAGACATGATCCATATGTCTAAAAATAGACATAGTCTAAAAATAGACTTGCGCCAAAAATAGCCTGCGGGCCTACTTAGTGAAGGCGACTCTTTTCCAGTAGCCAGCAAGCCAGCCTGGATTGCACATTACGCAATTCTAGCATCCAGACAGCCTCCCAGTAGCTTGGAATCCCTTCTGTACAAATCTGGAAGCCATTCGCCTGGATTCCCAAGAAAAATTACGTAATCCTTTCTAATCAATCCATAGGTATGTTGCATGTCATTCCTCGATTTTCTTTGGTTTTAGTTGACAGATTTCTTGCCATGCATGTCGCTATGTCTCTAGATCTAGAAGGTGTTTGTTCGTCTCTCAGCAGTTCATGATCAATGGCCTCCAAGAGAGTAGGATCAAACGACACTGATAGAAGTGCAACTGGAGCATCAGTTGAGCAAGTGTCTACAAGTCTGCTTATCTATGAAGACACCAAGTTGATTGTAGACAAGGACATCAAGCTAAAATGGCAAGAGGTTAATGATGCATTTGTAGGCACATTTGGAGAAGACCTCGAAGACCGCCAGGTCTATGTGAACATCCACAAGTTTGTCTTGTACCAGATTGCATGTAGGTATCCCGTGCTCCCATGTGTGGACATGATACATTGGATCGTCTCACACACTAACCTCGAGATGATGAATTTGAGCAGTGTCAGCGAGATGGAGATTGTGACCTCTAGGGAAGGGGATTATGAACAAATGTATCATATGTCGAAGCCCGTGATCACCATGGAGACATCCTTCAGCATACCTAGCAGCAATGCCAACTCCAGGGATATCTTGAAGAACTGGGTGAAGGAGCTGACTAAATTTATGATGACACCCAACCAGGTCTACAAGATGAAGATACTTTGGAAGGTGTATCAATACTCTTGCATGTCACTTGTATGGCCAAGAAAGCACAAAAACCTTCCCGAAAAGTTGGGTGATTGTGTTGGACTAACTGGCCAAAGAAGGCAAAGAATGAAATTGGTCCAACATGTTGGCTCACCAGTCAATGAAATAAGTAATAAGAGCTTGACAGCCGCCCAAAGGTTAACATGAAGAAATCTACATGTCTGCTTACATCTTGGATGAAATTGGTGCTCGTTATGAGTTCCTGGACTTGAAGTGGGCATGGACATCGACGGAGACCTCTGATAACACTTATTGTAAGATGTTGCTCGAATGTAGCTTCAGAGGAGTTATCACACAACAGTCCGATCATTTTGTCACCTTGGTGTACAAGATGATATTTGAAGAAGATCCACCCTACATGTCGAAGGTAGCAATGGAGGCACTGATTGATATAGTAGATTGGCATGCCTCACCATTCGACACCTTCATATAAATGTACAATGTGGAGAAGCCTCCACATGTTCTACTGAAGTTTTCCTTGGACAAAATCATCATGTAGGAAAACTCGCCATGAAGGAAGTATCATATCACTTCTCGGCAGGATTGTCAGCTTAGTTCCACTGGATGAAGAAGGCACTTTGGCCCACTCTTCTGTTGTGGATCAGGTTATATGAGGTACATAATTTCAAGCATGTGGATGTCGAAGCAGAGGAGATGAAGAAATATCCATTTGACACCTAAAGTTACAATCCATATGACCCGCATTGTCTTGTGAAAGACCACTACATGAGAGTACAGTTTACTTGGATCCACGAGGCATGTCATTGGGTGGAGGAAGACCCATGCATTTATTGTCAAAACTTCTCCAGACCCAATGAACCGGTTGGCCTCACTGTGGAATGGTTAGTAAACCAGCGTGAAGTAGCATCCCAAAAAGCAACAGTAGAGGTAAAAATACCAGTGCGTGACAAGGGCAAGAGGAAGATTGTTGACAGCATGGAGGAGGAACAAAGCTGCAAGTTCCGAGAAGACCCATTTGTTCAGAAAGTAGCTTTGGCAGTAGAGGCAAAGAGGCAACAATGCTATAATAGGAATGTGCAAAGGCAGAGAGAAAAATAGAGAACGTAGGAAATAGAGAAGGAGTTGCATGAGTTTAAGGAGCAACTTCGGAAGGAACAGGAGTTGCGCAGACAGGAGAAGCAAGCGCAACAGGAATAGGTATAGTAGGGGGTGCAACATCTACATATAGATGAAGCTACGCCTGTACAGGTAGTTGACTCATCCGAATAGCTAACATTAGGCAGACAGGGTGAGCCATCACAGGAACAGGACTTTTCTCAAGAGATTGAACAAGCACTGGAGAAGATGGATACGGACATGGAGAAACAGGATTTAGAGTAAGACATTGACCTTATGCCTCACCACTAAGAGATTGATCCACCAGCTTCACTAGATCTAGAAGTACAAAAAGTCCCAAGTGACCAAGGAGACAATCTAGAGGAGGAGATGCACAACATATCATTCGATGAGTCCCAACATAGAGTTGTGTAATCTCATAGAGTATCGAATCTGGATGATCACACATCTCCTGCACAGTTTGAGGAACGAGTGATAATTTTTGATGTGCAAAAACATCCAACGACATTGGTCAATGCTACCAAATCATATGCCGAAGCCACTAGCTCGAGTGTTCGCTTCTTGATAGCTGAGAACGAGCGAATGGCTAAGGAATTACAGGCAGCCAAGCAGGGAGGAGAATTGGTTACAGTTTCCACCCGAGCAAAGTTGAAGAAGGCAATACTGGATGAAGTATTGTCCCTTGACACAGTCATGCAGGCGTTGTATTCCAAGTTTGGTATTGTGCATAAGGCATTTTTCCATCTCAACGGTTGGCAACAACAATGTGCAAGGAGAGCACATATCTTATTGAACGTGCATGCTACTATTGATTAAATGCAAACATGGACAATGAGATATGACGGGGGCCTGCTACACTTGCCTAAGATGATGAAGTCCAGAGCGGTCAAGCTAAAAGCATGCATTCGGAGTCAGATTTGGAACTATGAAGATCTCACACAGCTCATCACTAGTCTATAGGCTTCTCATGCATGGGTATTCAGGAGTATGGATGTTGTTGTGTGCACACATGCGATCCCATCTATTGGGACACTCACCCAGGTGAAGATAAAGACACAGGTCTGACTGGAACTTGACTTGTACTTTGACGAGTTGATGCACATAGTCACCAACAAAAACTTGGTGATCAGTGAAGACACCATGCACAAGTATGTTGCTGGTCCAGCCGCACTCAAGACAATGATGTGAATCCTATCATATGAGTTGGACAAAGGAGCTCGAGGAGTGTACCTGGATGCTATGGAGGCAAGAGTTTGTTTCCAGAAATATGTCACCTTAGAGTACACGGACAACATTGCAGACTACCAAGCTTGGCATCTATTCGCTACTATCAACCACCATGAGGGTGTCAAAGAGCTGGTCTTCCAACAGTTGTCCAAGTAAGAGTGATGTCTTGCATGGCTTGCTCAATCCTATTTTGTCTCACATGGGTACATGTGCAGATTGTATGTAATGTCTTGTCAAGTGTAAGTTCAAGTGTCGATAGTTGGCTGTAATAGTTATAGAGTAGAAGAAGAGTCATGAGGGTAGATGGACTATCACAAAGGGGAATGTTAAGGGCCACCCCACCCTTTGCTATATATAGTCCCACATAACTCATTGTATAGGCTTTTGGTTAGCCAAGCTTCCGATAGGAGTATCTTAGAGAAAGCTTGGACAATATTGTAACGAGCCTTGGATTCTCCACTGTGCAGAGCTAGTATATCTCTTTTGAGGAGTAGGTGATTGTGGTTGTAACGTTCCTCTATTAGAACTAGTGGTTGAACATGGATGTATTGTATAACTGGAGCTTACACGTCTTAATATAACAGAGCCAACACGTTTCATGCATATGTCATATTGTAATCCAACTATCTTGTTTACTCTAAATGATATATGTATTTGTTTCCTTACGCTTGCATGTATGGACTATTTTGTATAAGTATATATAAATCTTACTGAAATGTGCTGATTGGTTTAACCATCACTTTGGATTTCTTGCTAAATTTCTCTCTAGTTTGTGATGCATCTTCACTTGTGTGTTCCCTTCAAAGCCATGTACTATTACATGTGTCCAAGGGGTGTACTCACCCCACTTTTTGTGTGTTATAACCGTTCATGCACCTTCCTTGAATCATCACAACTGTCACACCCTTGCTACCAACAGGGACATCTTGCTTGCCTCTATCTGAAACCACGGTCAAGGCAATACCATATGACCCACTGTTGGGAGTCCTACACCAAATGGTATGAGGTCTAGTTGAAACTTCTTAATGGGGAGATTGCCTGAGATGTTGGTGGGTCCAGCGCCGTCAAAATTTTTGATGCTAGAAGGAGGGAATAATGACAAGATGTATCCTCTCATCCTGTTTTGAACCTTTGCACATCTATCATGGATTCTATTACACTCCTCCCTCCATGATGTTTTTTTCATGCCGAAACCTCTCCACATCACGAGGGAGTTTTTTAATCTCTTGTCCGAATTCATGTATGATGGTGAAGGTGAAGTGGCCTGTCCTGTGTTCATACATGACTTCCTTGCCATGATTGATGAGGAAGATGGATGTTTTGATGAACATTCCAATCTGATACTTGCACACGCACTTCATGAATCCCCACGATGATGGTGCTGCAGCCTATCGGCTGACAACGTGCACTCACTTGAGCATTTATGTGATCTCATTGAAGATACTTTCCATCATTTTGATCCAGAATATATTGACCAAAAAATGTTACAACAACGGAAGGCTCCACATGAATTGCCTATGGATTTTTGGCAGTGCTCCCATGATTTTCAGTTTCAAGCTCCGAAAAGCCAGATGAAATTTCCTTATCTTTGGGATAGATTTGAGTATTGTGTTAACAAATCAGTCCATCCCAAGAAGAAGTTTGAGCCCAAGCCTCGTTCAGCATACTTCAGTGATGGAGCTACGCAATCACAGACAGACACAGTCACTGTCACAAGTGACTATTCGCTGTCCCCTCATCAAGCAGCCCCACCACTACAGAGTGATGTAGGATAAGAGGCGCACACATCTGTTCAACTATCACATCTTCCCAACATCACTTCACTTAGTTTTCTTGTAGATTTGGTTGTGAGTCTATCAAGTTGTCACATGCATTTTGTACCACAGCCTCCATCTTTGTACTCAAATGATCCTTTGGTTGATATTGTCTTGTGTTATTCCATTCCAGACTTTACACTTGTCATGAATGGGGATCAAGCCATCAACGGAGTTGGTGTTGCACAACCAACATGCGCTGTCATTTATGAAGAGTATGACAGGGAGCTTGAGCATCAACACTCAATGAAGGATGACTCCTTTTTGTTCCAGCCTCCTCCGTTCTTCCTTGACCTATTTGGTGAACCTGCCATCCATGATTTCACATGTGTATCTCCATCTACGGATGCAACCATTATTGATCACTTGCAGGACACACCAGATGTAATTCCATCATTCGAAAATGGAAAGGATAAGTTATTCATTGAAAATCCACTTGAATTTTCATCTTCCTTTTCTGGAAACACAGAGGGTGAATTTGTCTGCTTCTCATCTAATCCTTTGTTTGATTCATCAGATCATGAGGATGCTAATGAAATCATTGATTTTACCAATCGTAGCTGTCGTGATCTATTTTCTCCTGTATTTGATCACGATGATGATTCTATCGTAGTTGATTTTTCAAAGCCACCAATTTATGATGATCTATCTATCGACGAAGTCGAAACCCCCCAGACTGTCGAGGCACTTTAGCCCGAGATGATGGTTATGTTTGGCCCTCACTATCCTAAGGTTGGTTTCAATTCTAATCAAGTAATTGTTCAAACACCCAAGGCTCCTCATCACCCATCTGTATGCATTGAAGATCAATTTCACACACATATCATACTTCCTCCTCTCGAATTTCACGATCCCATCGCTCATGCATTGGAGGAATCTTACATTGTAAGCACATGTGGACAACACAAGTTGTCTTTGTTTCTTTCATTTTCTTGCATGTCACAGTCAAGAGTATGCGTATGATTAATAGTTGCAAGTAGTGTTGCACAACACCATGACAAGTCCATGGAATTCATGTCATGTACTTTCACTCACTTATGTTCTGTGGAAAATTAAAACATGGAGTGTTTTTGTATTCATTGTTATATCTTTCTTGTTTGCAAGTTCACACAACCAGGATGCTCGCGGACCATGCCTTCATCAACAT